>JAMKCH010009328.1:0-114806 GCA_023653785.1 Ophioderma brevispina | reverse complement strand
GTTTGGGAAGTATTTTTGTATAACAAGCAAGTGCGCATGAAATGATCAGGTATCGTCTGAAGGTACGATTTGCAAGTCGGCCTGTCTTATTAGGAAAAAAATGTATTGTGTTGATTATCACATTTTACATTTATCTTGTATTGCAAGTTAAATAACCTTAAGTTGTTTTGCAGCTCACCAAGGGCCATTATTACAGTAATTCCAAAGCTTTCCCCCTTTCAAGGCAGTATGTCGAAACTTAAACATTCTAATACATTCACCCCTACCGGTATGAGTGTGGGTGTGATATGTTTCCTTTTGAGGCAATTATATCGTCAAAGGATAAACGCTGCAAATTGCCAGCGTATTTACCAGGAATCGGCTTATCTGTAGTATGAAATACGGCCGAGGGATGTTGATGCCGATTTAATTTGAAGCCGGGACCTAATTCCTTGACAAGGTCCACGCGGTCCCCAATCACCTTAATAATTTGCAAAGTAGGATAGAGTACGGCCGTTGTTGTATTAGTCCAATGGCGGAATGAATTTTCAGCAATGTCAAATCCGGATTTTCAATTCCCTTTGCTCGTTTCCTTTGAGCAGATGGGCAAATATTTGTCATTCATTTTGATTGTTGGCACAAAATATCAACCTATTGTGATAAATATTGTAGATTCTGGTTATTATTTTCCTCGTTCGCTTCAATTAATCTCAACACACTGCTTGAAGGCAAATATGCACGGATTTGAAATCATTGAAGAATTTGAAAATGTTGCAATTTGAAAAACAAAAAGCGTGATTATTTGAAAAATTCCCTGAATACCAAAAAGTGTTACTGCCCAGGGTGATAAAGGTTTCAAGGAAGTAATTTTCCTCAACAGTGTATTGAATTGAAATGGTTATAAGGGTACCAAGTGTAACCTTGCAAATTGATATATTATTTCTCTTATAGGGGGTGTAATCAAAATGTGTGTAAACATGCCACAACTGTGCAAATAAGGAGTAATTTAATGCTTCATGATAATATCCCTTTAAGGTGCAAGTTGACAAGTTGTTATCCCCATTGGTACAACAGCAATATTTTTATCACCAAATATTATAGCACAATTATACAGTATGTACAAAGGCAAACATGACATAAGTGTGATCTTTGTACCAAAACCACTATTTTCATATTACACTTTTATAATGGCACTGGGAATTAAATTAAAATGGCATTGAGATTATTTCTGTTTTCATCATCACACTTCACAGGAACCATTGGCACGAGTAGAAAACCCAAACGTCACGTCAACGTTCGGTTTCAGTTGCAGGGTCGTGAGGTCATACCAACACGGTTTGTCATCCAAATGGGCGGAGCTAGACCTTCCCCACTGCTACGAGTAAGTACCAATAGAGCAATTGATGGCAAGAGCTTTCAGAGTAGATTTTTTAGTAGAATTTGAGTGCTTGTGTGGTTTGAAAACTAAGTGATTTTAAGATTCTTTTGCTCTTTAAAGCAAAGAGATTTGTTTTTTAATCATCATTTGCAAGTAAGATATTCAAGAATTTTGAAAATTAATACTTCTGATTTTTATGTCGTGTGTACTGTGGCTTTGATTTTTCTTAGGCTAATGTAATAATGTTTTTTATGGATAAGGGAAATGTCAAATGTAGCGTTGGAGATGAATTTTTATTTTTGCTAATAGGAATTTTTTTTTTGCTAATGAGAGCATGATTTAGACGATTTAAAGAGAGCACGATCATCAATATTTAGGCTACTCAGTAAAACACTTTTATGAATGCTTCTTGGACAAATTCAAGAGACTTGGTGGGAAAATAGTCATTTATTGGGAAGAAAGTTGAAGGCTTGATGAGGTTCATTTGGCATTACAAAATGGTTTAATATGAGTTTCGATCATGAAAATGAAAAGGAATATTCTATATTGTTAAAAGACCGTTGAGTTGTGGCTCAGATGTGCGACAGAAATTGAGGGCAAAGGTCATCTAGGAGTTATCTCAGGTCTTGTTGAAACTGCTATTAAAAGAAACATTCTTTCACAGTTCAGAGTAATCACTTTTTAAAGGTTTTTAGATTACCTTGGTGGATTGGTCAGGGAGGGTTCACATTTGAGGTCAATTTGTCATGTACAGCTCATTTGAGTCATTGTTGACAATTCTTAGAAGGTGTTGAATGGCTACTTAACAAATTAGTCAGAAAGATCCTTAAGAAGCAGGTTATATGGGTGTTAGCGAGAAAGGTCAAAGTTCAGTGTGGTCAGTTTTAGGTTATTTCGAAAATCAACTTACAATTGTGAATAGGATGTCTATTAAAAGTCTCAGATGGATTTTTGTGAGAACTCTTGTTACATTGGACACCTGATGGAGGAGAAAATAACTGTTATAGTAGATTCAAACCATAGTGTCACCTCTCTCATACTTTCCCGAAGGTATGGGCATTGATGAGGGGCCTGTTAGTGGTTGAAATTAAAAGTCCACGCTAAATCCATTGAAACATGTAATCCGTACCAGAGAAAATCAATTCTAGGAAGCATTCAAGTGAACGTAAGCGCATTTTTAGCTACAAAAACAGTTTGACTATCCTATTTGCTTCAGTGGCATTCATGTAACAGGTGAATTACTGTTACTGACTTTTCAGCGCCCGTGATTTGGATACAAAAGAACAAAAAGTGCGTTTCACCCTCCATGTGAAATGTCAACATAAAAGGCCAGATTATCTTAGCTTATCTTCATGAAACAGTGTGAATCACCCACATGTTTTCTTTTTCTGCCTCTCTCCCAACTAATCTACACTGTCCCCAACTTTTCCTCTGGTGACACGATGGGTTTGACTCGACTATAAGATTGTTTGTTAACAAATAAAATATAATAACTGTTGATAAAATAGACACAAGGACATTTCCAAGAAGGAAACTGGGACTATGAATAAGCAGCGTCTGTTCGTCCGTTCGTCGTTCGTTAGTCCCGTTCGTCCGTTCGTCCGTGATAAAATGTTAACCCACTTGTATACGATTTTCTGGAGTTCCGTAAGGTGACAATGATGTAACTTGGTGGAAAGAAGGCGGGTTGATGAGTTTCGACCTTATTAGATGGGGCCGTAAATGATATTGTAATTAAGTATCCAATTTGCATAATTTACTAGAATTTTCCTGGCAGGCCGGTATACAAGTTTTCTGGAGTTCCGTAGGCGTGTATTGATGTAACTTTGTGGAAGAATGGCTAGAAGAGTTCTCGACCTGATAGATTTTGGCGATTTTGGGCAAATTGAGTATGCAATGGCTAATAATATGCAAAAATCAGCGTAATTGCATATTTTTCGAATGGTAATCGGATACTCAAAATCCTGCGCTGCATGAAAGCCTATCATGGCCACATCTTTTGGCAATTTGAAAGTATTGATATTGCTGCTTAGGTATGCAAATGAGCTCATTAAATTTGCATCATTGCTGTATCTCTGAACCTGTACCTTGAATAGGCAAAAATCCTCGCAATCTGAGACTACTATGCCATAGGGGAGGAGGTGGGGTGTGTGAGGAGGGGTGGGTATTACAGGTGTTTGGGGAGGGGGTTGTGTTGCAGGTGTGGGGAGGGGGGGTTGTGTTGCAGGGTGTTGGGGAGGGGGGTGGGTGTGCATGGTGTTGGGGAGGGGGTGTTGCGGTGTTTTGGGGAGGGGGGTGGGTGTGTTGCGGGGTGGTTGGGGATGGGTGAGGTGTTGCTGGTTTTGGGGAGGGGTAGAGTTGTTGCAGGGTGTTGGGGATGGGAACTGTTTGTGCTGTGTTTTTGGGGAAAGTTTGATCGATTTTTACATGTTACATTTGGTTTTTGTTATGTTGTGTTTTGTATTATTGTAGGGTGTTTCGTTTCTTTTTTTTTTCGATTTTATTGGAGTTTTTTTTTTTTTTTTATTTGGGTTTTTCTTTTTTTTATATAATTTTTTTTTTTTTGCTTTATTTTGTTCGTTTTGTTATGTTTTTTCGGGGTGTATGGGGGAGGGTTGGGGTGTTGTATTGCATTTATCACATGCTACTGATCGCGACATCAGCGGAGACATATTTACGCATCGCGTAAATACGATTCGCCTGTTTTAGTGACACCCAGGGTGTTTGCATATTTGTAATGCTTACCATGTATTAAATCGCCCATGAAGTTATAATGTTGAATTTGGGCCATTGTTTTGTAAAATTCATTAAGACGATGTTTTGCATTTGCTGTCGTGCATACTGAAGAAATAAAAGCATTCTTCTACTGGATGATAATGATGCAGGCAAGTTCAAAGCATAGTTTGGGTTTTTTTTTTTTTTACTTGTTTGTCATAAGCCTTCACCATGTTCTCGGTAGGTTGTTCTACAACCGCTCAAGTGCAAATTGATGGAAACTTGTATCCTCAAAAAATCTCCTCATGCCCCTTCATGTTACTTTACAGAAGGGCTTAATTATGCAGAATTAATTCCTTGACATTTGTACTGGCAAAGGGATGAAGTCATCTAAAAATTATTGCTGAAAAAATCCAATTATTATGTCCATACTGCTAAGTGACCTAAACAGCACCATTGGTGCTCTTGTTCCTGGAATATATGTGAATCTTCTAGGAGATTGATGTTCATTTCACATTCCTGTAATGCACTGTGAATTTCACTGTTCCGGCAAGTGAACATTTGGTGTAAGGCCTGGATAAAGATAATCAATCAGCCTGTACAAAAGCTATAAAACCATTCAACTAATAAAGATTTTCTATTGGATTTATTCATGCTGAAATGACATTTATTCCGATATAGTCTTTCTTTAAGAGCAAATCTGCATGGTTTGGTTCTTCATGTTTCTCTTGAATTAGAGACTATTACTTTCTTTGTTAAATTTAGTCTATTCCATTTGAAATCCTACTCCCCCTGTAAAAGGACCACAGAAGGAAGAGAATGTCCAAATGAAGTTACACCACTGATGCACACTCTTGTGTTATTTTTAAATAACTACCACACATGGACAGCTTCCCCGCGTGGGGGGTTCTCAACTTTAATTTTGGGTGGGGTATGTCCTCCTGGATTCAAAATTGAGGCTCCGGAGCTGCTTTGAGGCCCGAAAAAATGGGTCTCCGGGTACAGGTTTTAAAACATTTAGAAATAAGCTTGATTTTCCTTCATTTCCAACTATTTTTTTTTGAAGTGTTTTTAAAGACAATTGGTAGAATATGCTTTGGAGACATGAAAAGTAGGGTCTCTCTTGACTGAACATTGTGTTAAAAATGGGGGGTCACTGGAGCTGAAAAAAAAAGCCTGAAAATTGGGGACTTATAGTGCACCTACCCATACTACCCTCCCAATGTGAGCACCCCCCCGGACTAGTGGCCATGGTGAGCAAAGTATTTGAATTTCGACCGGTGCACAGAATTGGGCTCCTGTGGCCATTTGGTACTATAGGCATAAACACTTTCTTTTTCTAATATTTACCTAAACTGGCTATAATGCCCTCTTAGAACTGCATAAATTAAATAATGAGGCTTCAAACTAACGATTTATGTCAAAAGTAAGGAGCGGGTTATGGCTAGATTTTCTCACAATACAAGGTGAAATTTCAGTTCACAAAATTCTGTACAAAACACACCATAGAACTAGAGAGCCGTAGAGAAGTTGCCTTCGTCCACAAGGGGTCATGGCTTAAAGGTGCACAAGAGATTTTGCTAGCAGGTGTCCTAAAAAAATTGAAATTTTGATTTTTGCCCTGATGTAAAGCTTTCCAATCAAAAATAACCCCATCTGAAAGGATTAAGCTGAGGAAATGTTTCTTTGGTACAAAAGTTTTTGAAATTTCCATTTCGATATGAGCAAATCAAAATTCAGCCTATGTTTTATATTGAAATACAGCACATCAGAATCACCATTTTTCTGTCTTTTTAAGGCATTTCTGTAGCCACTACAGGTAAGAACTCTATGGAGTGTCTAGTCTATAGAAAATAATTTGGGTGCCTCAGAAATTTCCTCCGTTGCACCTTTTACGAAGTATTATCTGGGAACATTATAGGGGAGTCACATACGCAAAAACACTGAATGCATTAAAACCAAGTTTATCCCATTGCTGTGAAATGAAAGTTATCCAAAAGGTATGAATTCAGAATCTATACTCCCTGCACTAGTCTCATCCATGGGGGATGTTGATTTAAGTCATGAGGAACATTTCAGAAAGAACTGCTTGGCAGACTTCCATATGTACCCCTCATATATTTACATGCAACATAAAATTTAATATTTAGCTGTTTATTTTATTCCATATTTTGATGAAACAGGCCAACATTAAAATAATTTTGTATCTGTAAATTATACTAGGAGGGTAAATATGGATGCTTGTTTTTTTTCCGGAATAATCTAAATACAGTGGTGTTTCTGTAGTAAGATCATTAAGATGATGATTTTGCTTTTCTGTCCGTGCATGACAAAAAAATCAAAGCATGCTTTCTATGGGGCAATATGATAGCGGGTAAGTTCAAACATACTTTTTTTGTTTTTCTTTTGTTTTTGTTTGACCATAAACCTCCAAGATGTTTTCGGTAGTACTACCACCATCAGTCAAATGGGAGTGAAATTCCATATTCAAAAAAAATGTCCTCCTGTCCCTTTAAATACAGTTGTCCATTTGAAAATGAAGGAAACTTACTAAATCTTCCACAAGCATGTGAAATGGTAATGATATAGATAATGCTTCTTTATTGCTGCAAGCCATTTGGTTTCCTGCCAATTTTAAGGGGGGAAAACCAACATATCTTGTATTGCACATCTACATATTTATTTTTTTTCAAGGCTAGTTTTCAGTTCTTGTTACACTCTCATATACTCACTTATTGATATGCCCAAATACCAAAAATCTGCTGTATATGCTTGATTAGAATGCATTTTTATGTAATAATCTAACCCACAGATACTTAAAAGTCAGTGGTATCAGTTTGTTTTACCTTACTTCAATTTGTTTGAAAAACAAAAAGCATCTTGCATTTAATTTGATCTGTATATTTTGTTTCTTTTAGTCTCGTCTTTTAATGTTTCCACTTATTTTGGCTACTTTCAGATTTAAAGTGTATGCTTAACCCTAACCTCCCATAGGCTCAAAACAACCGCAGCCCTTGAAAGAGAGAAAATGCCCTCCCACTTGATGTGATTGCATCAACCGAACAAGAACGCGTGTGGGCAGGAATGCCTGACCAGGCTCGTGATTAGCTGCCATAGACGTTCCCCCCCCCCCCCCCCATCGAATCCCCACCGGACCTCAACCCTCTCTTGATTTTGTCCCTTTATTTCCTTCCCCCTTCTCCTTGGCCTTAGGCATAACAGGGAGGCGAGAATAGGAATACATGACACCTTGAAAGGGTCCACAGAATCTAAGGTTGTTCCTTTATACACAGAAGGGTGCAAAGATAGCGGAATAGTAATCTTAGGTTGGTATTCTGAAAGGGATACTAACTTAGACCTGGGTTTAAACCACAGTTAGTCCTACAGAGGGGACCTTTTTTTCTTACACCATACTCCTAAAAGTTTGTGTAACGTGAAAAATTCCTCATGGATGGCTGTTTTCCAGCCCATCCATGAGGAATTTTCCTCATCCGTTACATTTAACTTTCACAGTATGTTTATAAGACAAAAGGTCCCCTCTTGTAGGACTAACCCTGGTTTAACCCAGGTCTAACTTTAGTCTCCCTTTCAGCATACCAACCTTAGAGAGTCTGCGTAGGGCTCATGATAACAAACTCATTTTGATTTTCCATTCCGGACGTTGGCCTGACGGATTAGATTTGATTCAAATAATGCTCTCAAGAAATTATAGCGTAATTTTATTTTATTCCTATATAGCACTTTGATAAATAAGGGGACCATGGGATTTGGGAAATTAGATTATAAAACATTTTCCTGTTATTTTGGTGTATTTGATTACTTTTGGACATTCTATTCAACAGCCTTGACCTTGAATAATCTGTTAAAGTTTGCGCTAAGTCAGAAAAGCCTATTAGAGATCAGTGTGTGGGGGAATAATAAAAAAAATCAGATAGCATTCACACGTTTATTGTCCCCTAATGATGGTCAGTGGCCTTCCTACTCAGAGCATTTCAAATTATTTATATCGTTTCTCAAATTGAACTTATTAGTTAAAGATTTCTGTAGGTTTTGCCGTGAGCGGAATTGGCAAGAGTAGCTAATAGTGTTTTTGTTGAATTGTTGGCAATTACTTCATGCTGAGGCAATCTTGACTAAGCAAAGTCATGGTTTGATATTCAGACGTAAATGATGGATGTGAAAGAAACAATCAGAAATGGCTTCTTGATTATTTATGTGATGCTTTATATTTATCACTGCATGTAATTACTGTTTTATATTTTGTCCAATTAATTGAGGTTCTTGCTTTCAGCAACTGAAACAAGTCAACATTTTTATAATTTTTTAAAGGCAGGGGGTGCCTTGCATCTCCTAATTGTAACCTGTTTTTCTACCAGTTTTTTGGGTGTTTCAGAATATATTGCATAGAAATCCTAAAACAAAAGTTTCCAGATATTTTGTGCCGCCTGAATGAATGTATCATTGTGGGCCGCAGGAGCACTTTGTAATCCGTTGTACATGTGTATGTATGTCTGTGTGTATGTATGTGTGTATTTGTCACTAAAAATTTGTTATGGAACGGCCCACAGCTTATATTCTTTGAATATAGTGAGCGCAAAAGCCAAGAACTGCAAAATTCTAGTTTGATGTTTTCTTTGCAGGACTTTTAGTAACTGGCTCCCGGTTTGATGTACACAGCCATTTTCTTACTCGTGTGGTAGCCTATATGGCAGCTACTATCTATCTAATGGCCGCAGCCGAGATGCTGTTCACCATTATAGCGCCAAATGTCCCTGTTTGTCTTAAGTTGGGGCGGGGATGTAAGATGGATCCTGCTGGATGACTCGAGCAATCACATCAATGTAGTTAGAGGGGCGATGACCCCTGTTTTGGCACGGTAACTTCCAACATGTGACATCCTAGACTACTTGATCAATCGCACGATGACAGTGACTGGCAAATCATTGGGCGTTGGGCAACAGAATATGAAATTGGAGGGATATCTCCATATATCTGTGCTTTGATCTTGTGCTCACACCAGGATATGTTTTGTACTCGCATAAGAAGCTTGGTGTAGGTGCCATCCAGTCTAATCCTTTAGCTCTTTCTTCATCATGGTCCCCGGTCCAGATTCCATATAACAGGATACTCTCTACACAGGCTCTAAAGAATTTTATCTTGGTTGAATTGGAGATAGCAGATTGCCATAAGTGGTGTAGTTTATTGCAGGCATTCCAAGCTTGTCCTTTGCATGACAGGAAGTCTTTCTTGCTGTCGGCAACATAGGACCCTAGATACTTGAAGTCCTTGACCTCTTTGAGTTGGATACCATCTGTAGTGCAGATAGGTTGATGATCATTTTCATCATTGACGGTCATATATGACAGCTACACCTTGTCTACCATGGCAGCTACTGAACAGTACACACCGGCCCCGGGCAAGTTGCGATGCAGTAGCTGCAAGATAGGGCTTCCAAAGTACACAGTTATTAGGTATACAGTGATGTGTCTACTCTACAGTACCTACCCCAATGGCTACCCTGTAGATGCCCACTATACTCTGTCCAACTCGAAGTATGAAGTAGCGACGCGGGCGTATACATTGAACCGACTTTCAGCGCGCGCGTAGGTAAAGCACAAGCGCACTGCAACTGAAAGGCGGCACTGGGTGTAAGCGCGCGTCGTCACTTCATACTTCAGACGAGACAAAGTATAGGTAGAGAGAAGGTGGATATGATGTAGACAGTACCGGAGTAGACACGCAGCTACCACATAGCTACTCTGCAGTTACTAGGACGCCATTTTGACATTGGATGAAATGAGGGTGTTATTCACTTGGTCTCTGTTTAGCATTTTTTGATCATTTTTTAGGGAAATCATTACGAAATTTGAATCGGATAGGGCATCAATCCAAACCCTAATACTTTGCACATGTAATAAAAATGTGAAATATGCCAAAAATATCCCAAAAAACAAAATTGGTCATGAGAAATACAGCGCGCGCCAAGAGCCAGTGGAAGCACGTAGCTACTCCGCCATGGTGCAAACAGTCGCTATGTGTACACTATTCCTCCATGTGGCAAGAATACACAGAATCTTGGCCGGCGAGTGTACGTCTAGTGGGTAGGTAATCCGAATCTTCTTGGTGGTAGCAGCGTGATAACTACCATGAAGAAATTGGCCTTGTAGTATTGTGTTTGTATATGTTTACCATAGTATATGCATCTCTTGTCTTTTAGGTATCACATTAATTTCAGGTGATGCTAGTTTCAGGCCATTAAGCCTATCAAGCATTTCCTCATTGATTGTAAGTGTTCCTTATGTATTTTAATGAATGAAATAAATTTTGAACTTTGAAATTAGAAAAGTTCATGGAGACACTAGCCTGTCACACATTCTGTCTGCCTCTCTGCATGTCTAGATGTTAAAGGTGCAACGAGAGATTTCACACATCAGGTGTCCCTAAAAAAATTGAAAGTACTGATTTGTGCCCTGTTGTAAAGCTTTCTATCAAAAATATCTCCATCTGAAAGGATTAAGATGAGAAATGTTTCTTTGGTACAAAAATTGTGAAATTTCTAATTTCGTATAGGAGCAAATACAAAATTCAGCCTGTTTTATATTGAAATATAAGCAAATCAAAATCACTTTTTTTCTCTCTTTTAAGACATTTCTGTAGCCAAATAAAAGGTAAGAAATTCTATTTTAAAAACATTTCATTTCACTTTATTTAGGACAAACCAAGGATTAAAAAACACAAAAAGCATACATAAACGCATACTTATTTCCATTGTGGTCCTTGCGCCTACAGTGGTAAATACAAGATTACATAAAGGATTGCACTTATACACATGAACATATACCTACATTTTAAAAGTTAAATTAAAGTACATATAAATGATTGCACACCAAATAGCAAGATTAAAAAAATAAACTAGGACCAGCCCAGAAATTTAACCTAATCTTACATACACACTTTGATCAGATTCTTTGAGTTGATACAGTAAATGGTTTTTGACCTCCTTTTTAAATACATCAGAGCACTGTTGATTCTGAACCACGGAAGGCAGTTTATTCCAAATATCAACAGCTTGAAAGGCAAAAGTTTTTTGCCCATGAGTACCCCTACGAATTTTGTGAAGGGCCATAGACCCTGACCTGGTAGAGTAGTTATGGACATCCACAGCCTTTATTACACTATCCCTAAGATAGGCTGGGCTTTTACCATTTAAAATACGAAAAACATGATTAATCATAATTTGCGAAACTCTTAAAGAAACAGGAAGCCAGTTAATACTGCAAAATTCACAAGCACCAATATGTGATCTAGGGGACAAGTTTAAGATGTTCCTGATGATCTTGTTTTGGGAAATTTGAAGTTTTTGTTTGGTCTGATTAGTTAAAGTTGGATACCAAATGGAATGACCATAATCGAAATGACATTGTATAAGAGCTGAAACCAACAACTTCTTGGTGTACTGATTTTAATACCGACTTTTTCTACTGATGAACTTCGGTCTACTGTTTGCCTTCTTGATAACCTTATTACCAGTTATTTCACCACTTAATGATTGATCAAGATCCAGCCCAAGATATTTGATTTCAGTTTTGGGAGTACTATAGTATCATGACATTTGATCTTCAGCTCTGAGTGTTTCGCAAGTTTACGTCTCGGACCATACAGGATAGACTCAGTTTTGCCCAGATGAAGAGACAATTTATTATCAATCAACCACTCGTTAACCGCCGCAAGCGCTGAACTGAGTCAATCCTGAATGACAGAAACTTCCCTGTGCGAAACCACCAGAGCCGAGTCATCAGCGTAAAGAACCAGTTAACAGCAGAAACCATATTGTTGACATAGATAAGGAACAGCAAAGGCCCCAAGATTGAGCCTTGGGGCACACCACACATGATTTCTCTAGGTGATGAATGGACCCCATTTATGTCAACGACCTGTCTTCTGCCTGTAAGGTACGAGTCAAACCACTTGATAGAATCTTCAGCCATACCAAGGGCCCTCAATTTAATCAAAAGAATTTTGTGGTCCACTGTGTCGAATGCTTTTTGCAAATCCAACACAACCATGCCCGTGTAGTTACCCTTATCCCATTCCCTCCTAATATAGTCAGACAAATGGATTAAACAAGTATCAGTTGAAAGCTAGTACGAAACCCCGACTGAAGTAAGGAGAGGAGAGACTCATTCCTTAGATATTGAGTGTCTAATCTATATGTGGTGTAGAGCAGGATTCCAAAGTCACTCATCTATCAGTGGGTGGTGTGTGGGCCTAGTAACAAAGCCTTTGGACATGCTCTACTTGCAACACTGCTATTGGACAGTGGCGCTTTAGGTTGATTTAATTTACAAAGTGGCCGGGCTTCAAAGTATTTGTTTGCAAATACTTGGGATAGAGTAATTGACCCATGTTCTTGCTGCCGTGGGTTCAAGTCAAGGCCAACTTTATTGTGTGTATGTCATCAAGACACTTAACCTCACCTGCTCTTCCTGACACAGGAGCAAAAATAGGGAACTTCATGGAGAATGTCACAGTCCAGAGGGTGTTTTGAATGAATCCCATAAGGCATTGCAATTTGCCTATACTGTACTGTATAAAACTCATGTCAGTACTTAGGGATAAAAAGTGTACAGGAAGCTAGAGGACCACAAAACATTTCATGATCATGCTAAAAATTCCCTAAGTACTAACACTTTGGGGTGAAAATGAGTGTAAAAGTCAAGGTTTTTATGTGTTAAGAATAGGATTTTGGTGGGATCACATGACCCTATTGAGGTGAAATTTCCCAAAACTGGTGCATTGTGGGATTGACTCAATATACCCCCTCTGGTCACAATCTCAATACAGAATTGTGATGCGCATAATCAGCATCTGCCCCATTGAAGCAAAATGATTCTGATGATTTACTAATGGCAGCCAAGTGTATATTTAAGTGCAATAAAACTGATTATGCCATATTGAAATGGTGCCTTGCAAAAACACAATTTTGTCATTTTAATCAAAAGAGTGTACTTCTATTATTTTCACACTGCAAAATAAGCTTCCTATTCTTTAGGTGTTAAAAGTTGTAATTTTTCATGCTTGAAACTCCTTTGGTAGATTTAAATCATATTTTTCTTGAAAATAAATTAAAACAGTATTTTGCACCTTGCAAATGATAGGGTAAGCTGCTTGATTTATTTTTTTCAGTGATGCATCAAAGACAACCCATGCAGTTTTACAGAAAAAAAAACCTATCTGGCTCATACCACACATGATTTGAAATAAACTGTGTGCCTCAAATTAATTGAATTTTACTCTTATAAGAGCGTTAAATGTTGAGAAATCCACTGACAAACCACAGAACACATTAAAAAAAAAATCACGCTAAGCATTTTACACATTTTAGTGTACTTAGATCAACCAGGTATGCTTCTTGGAATAAAACACTTTTCCCCTAAGTCAAGTAGGGGTGGGCACAATTTATTTTGAGGTTTGATATCTATTCGATTTAGGCAATAACAATCTTTTTGACTCGACTATCTATGTATACAATCACAGACATTGGCCCCTGGCATTGTAGTTTTGAACACTGACCAGAATTGAAAAGCTAGTTTGCACATTCAGAAATGTTGTTTCATGAGTGTGACAACATGTCATGTTGAATCTGACAAAATCTACATTCCTTTCATGTCCATTCAAAACAATTGTAAACAAGTTTTCAAACAGGTAATTGAGACTGTAAATTTCAAAGTTCACTGGGTAGACGTCATTGCATCCTCATAGGAGACACTGGCACATTTGAAAAATAGTGGGGCCTCAAGATTTTTCAAAATTGATATTTTTGCATTTTTGTAAACTTTATATACATTAGCCCTCGCCTGAAATTAAGACCAAATCAGCACCCTTATGGGTAAACTGAACAATTTTATAATAAAATAAATCTGGCAACATTTATTAAGCAGATGACGGAAATGGTATTTATCACAAGAAAACACATGCCGTAGTTGATTACCACTGCATGCACCCTGATTGACTGGTTTGTGACCTGTTTTTAATATCAATGAGTACAATCTATGATATTCATGTAATAGACACATTTGTTGATTAAAGTTATGGCCAACTTAAGTTAGCCTGCAAATTACCTGGATGTCTTTAGCCTCTTATTAATGTCACTATCTGTTTTTGGGTATACTATTTTTATGTGTAAAATATATCTCTATTCTTTTTCATTCATTCATTCATTCTTTATTTTCTTCCAATGGCCTAGAAAATCTTGGCCTCATAATAAGGTGTATCCAAGACAGAGTACATGACTGCAAATTGTCATCCTCTTCCAACACATGTGACAGATTTCAAATATCTTGGCTCCAAAATGGCATCTGCTGCAAGCGACCTGAAAAGACGCCAAGCATTAGCATGGAGTGCCTTCTGGAAGTTAGAACGTCTGTGGAAAAGCCGCCAATTATCCATCTTTGCAAAAGTCAACACTACCTGTGTGACCATCCTACTCTCTGGATGTGAATCCTGGGTGCTATCACAAGACATGGAAAGCAAAATCAACGCATTTGCTACCTCTTGCTATAGGATTATGCTGGACATAAAACGGAAAGACCGTGTCTCAAACACCGTCTTATATTCAATGACTAATAACACTGAGCCTCTTATCTGTTTTCCTTGGACACATCCTTCGTCTGCCAGAGGAAGAGCCTGCTAGAAGATACGCTCTCTACATACCACCTCATGGCAAAAGGAGACCTCGACGTCCACGCACCTCTTATGTAGCCTACATCCTACGTGTGCTAGGGTATGATAAAGGCATGATACAAGCTGAGCAGATAGCCGCACTTGCCAAAGATAGGGGTCTACATGGGTAAAAATCGACACGTGCGACAGTGTGACACGGCCTTTCTTATCCCGCGAATTTTCGACACGCGGTCTCTTATCGAGCGACGGACATTTTCCAAAAATTACTGATATCGTTCGACACTCGACTTTTGGGGGGGGGAATTAAAAACCGACGTACGACTTTCATAACTTCCGTATGCCTTGACACGCGACACCCAACTTGTGGGAAACAACAAGCGATAGAAGTCTATAGGACGTACGAAATACCTCCAAACACGAGTTCTTTTAGTTAGTATTCCTCAAGACAGTATCAGTTATATCAGTTAACATTTTTTATACTTCATCTCTATAAATGAAGTTGCAACTTCACTGCCCGGCCGGCCCGCCCGCAGCCACCATGTTTTCTCTTTTCACTCAGTCATATGAAAATGGCAAATTTGAGCAATTAAAACACATTATCATTTATTGAAGTGTCAAAATCTGGGTTTGTATTTTTGTAAATGATTTTTAAAAATACTCCGGACTTATTTAAACTTATTTACCCGTTTGTTTTTGTTTACTCCTAATTAACATATTAATGCTTGGATGTTCCATTCAATACACGGGGTAAACTCAGAAAAAGCTTGTACAATCATCTTTAATCGTGCCTATTTACTCAAGCACTAATAATTATGTGATTAATAATTACTGCGAATAGACGAAACAAAAACAGATTTATATTCGCCTCTATGTTTTTGAGTTAAGTTTTATTTACAACGCGTATTACCTCTTTGATCGTGATAGGGATCGTTGGGAATTCCCGAAAATCCCTGAACAAATCACTCCCAATTTCATATCTTTAACTTTTTTAACAGTAGGCCCTACACGCACAAATGTTAAAATTGCATGACGAATTTGCCATGTTTGCATTGCATACTTTTTATTTCACAGTTACTTAGTTTTCATTTCTTTTGTTTGTTTTTTTGTTTTTCGCATAAATGAAAGGAAATTCGTAAAATATGATGCGAAATTCTTCGGGAAATCCCCCTCCGCTGCAAGTTTTTATTGTCAACAAAATCTCATTGCGAATGTCAGGTTGGTCTTTCTCGCATACTTTCATTATCACCTATTAACTGCATAGCATGTAAAATGACAGCAGAAGAGTCTACCGGCCCAACAAATGGAATTAGCAACACAAAATCAATCCGCGCACGTGTATTGAAGACAGTTATTATTTACCGATGTCTGCTATACATTTCTGTTATTTTATTTCGACATATTTTCAGCGCTTATAATATGACCACACTGAATTTTGGAAAAACAAAAAGACATCGAATGTTGTAGAAATATGTGATGTGATCAACGCAAATGAGTCGGACCGTCACAAATATTGAAATTTTGAGATATAGCCAAACAAAGGAGCAAATGTCTTTTGTTTCCTATTGTTTTGTCCACCATTCCCCTGATCATACCTTTGGAAGTAATTGGTCATTTCAATGGGGATTTCATTTCTCACAAATTAGCTTTTTAATGATGCTTCAGCGATATAAAAAAGTACAAATTTAAGCTGACCGACTCAACTCAATTTAGCTTGAATCCATCACATATGTTTCGTGCTTAGCACCTGACTACATCGACCACAGTGCACAATGTACATTTTTTCATTCGCAAACTTGTTTCTGTTGCTCGTCATGTACACACAGTCTGAGCCTAGGCTCTAAACATTGTTCGACATTTAAGCACTGTACCCAAAATAGCTCCAACTACTGTCGATGATTAATTATTCATGACATGCTCAACATTGTTTTAAGACCGGGATGCAAGAGGATTTCCTAAAACATAGGTACTGTACGTACTTTACGGTATGTTTCCGATGATGTGACAATGTGCTAAAGTTAAAAATTTATCGCAACTGGATTCTAGCTGATTCTGCACATTTTCAGCTCGAATTGGAGCAAATAATGCTAACTTATCATCTCGAAAAAAAGCATTGCCAACAAATCGCATGCGGCAATAGCGTTTTCTAAATGCGTATTTTCCTGGACCCATTTGTAGGCAGAAAATCCAACAAATGATCGACATCCAATGGCACCCAATATAAAGATCGACACGCGACACGTTGAGCTGGGGCTGAAAAGGGAAACGCGACACGCCAAGTGCGCTTAAAAAAATCGCGACCACGCGACAGCCGTTTAATTTGGCAACTCATGTGACCCCTCAATGTAGATGTGCATGGAGAATTTGTAATCGCCTGCTCCGCAGCCGAAGGATGATGATGATGATAGTGATGGCCTAGACTATCATTTGCGAGCAAATTGAAGAAATTTCATATTTTGTGAAATGTGCCAGTGTATCTTTTAAGGATTTCTGTTTGAGATGTGGGAATGCAAAGTTTATTGGCCAATTTGATCAGTTGATGGCTCCATTTTAATAACTACAAACTAATCTGTTTAACAAGCTATTAAAGGGATGCCAAGAGATTGTATGAGGATGGAAGTTGGGGGTGCACTTTCCTGGAAATGTCCTCAATGTCTCTTTAACAAAGGCTGGGGATCAGCCAATTATTGCACCAAATGTACGTATGTGCACATTGGGACTTTCTTGTACGTCTACTTTAGCCAAATTGAGTCATTTGCATATGCGAATTGACCCTTAACATGAAAAGGGGAGGGAACGATACCTTGAATGAAGATTCTAATCAATTCTCCAGACAGGAGCCCAGGTGAGGAGGCCAACCACATGCTATGTGGAATGCTTCAAATGTCTATCAATACAGAGCTCTTTCTACTCTCAGCCATAAACTCCACTTACCTGTCGCCTTACTTCTCTGCACTCCTTAATTTACCGTCAGGAAATTATGCTATTTACAGTTGTATTAGAGGTAGAGTAGGGGCAATATATTTGTCCCAAACCATAAAAGAAAATAAAGCCCTCAGAATTTGGAGATGTAAATTTACATGAAGGGGCTCAAAGTTAGGGGTGGTCTGTACCAAAAGACCCTAACTTTTCAATACTTTGTTTGTTGCTGTTGACCCTGAATGTTGACATGTTTTTTACCACTAATAGCTCGTCGGTTAAGAGTACCTTTGGCACTTGTACAATCAGGGGTGATATTTGAGGCCACAGCTATCAGTTAGAAGCAATCCAAACAAATTCGTGCTACAGTATTGCTAAGGCTGCTAAAGCAGGGAGGACTGATAGGAAAAGCAGCTTCGATTAGCTACTACAAGGTTATCCTTGTCTTAAAAGAGGGCGATAAGTCCACAGCAAGCTGTTTGACCCTATGCAAATTATCTTAGTTTTATCTTTTTATTTTTAACATTTGCGAAAAAGCATTGGCAGAATAATTTTGACAATAAGTAGGACCATGCAGGAAACTGTTACTCCAAAAAAATCACAAAAGTCCATTGCAAGAATCTTGCCATATGGGCCTAAAAGTCCTGAAATGTGTCTAGTGCCCTCTGTTAGCCACTCCCCATTAGCGATTAAAGAAAAAGCATGTTTGCCCACAATTATACAATTTCCCAGGATGTAGTAGTAGTAAATAAATGTAACTTATTCTCAAGGATATCTATATAGTGATCAATGAATAACAGAAGGTGCTGGAAATCACAAAATGCACCCTTAACAAACACCTCACATATGTGTCATTATGGTTACTTATAATATAAATATATTAACAATACACATAAACATAAAATTAAAATCATAATGCATATTTATTTTGGTAATTCTAATTACAAAAATTATGACAGTGATTAAAAAAGACAGTTAAAAATATTATACAAATTAAGCCACTAGATAATTTCTCACCCGAAGAGGTTTTATATCTTGGATAATATTATGTTTCCTTTGGGACATAATAATATTTCAATCTAAATTTGGACGTCGTTATTGGTTTAATACGTAAAACCGAAATCTGACCAAATCCCGAATTTTTTATATGTCGTCAGTAATTATTTTATATTCAAAACAGTGGAGCTGAAAATCAACCCCACTGTAAGTTGTAAGGGTTGTATTTTAATATTTATATGACAATGACGGGAGAGAACGATGCCGTAAATAGATCTTAGTAACATCCATGACCAACCCACATCAGAGCACCCAAATCAGTTTTTATAGTTCCCAGTCTATATTGCCATAATCTATTTTGATTCATTTGGAGAGTTGATAAATTGGATAAGGCTTGGCTGTCATTGTCTGACATTTTTGGTGTGTTTGTGTAATTTTCATTGCCAGCGAATGTCTCAATCAGCTTATGTGGTCAGCTTTTGAGAAAAAAGAACAAAAAAAAGTATTTTGCATGATTTCTTACCGATAATGTAAAATTCCCAGACTGAGCTATTTCCCAAATCTCTGAGCATTTAATCATTTGAGCATAAGCTAAAATAATCTATTTTTTACTCATTTGTCTTTAATTATTGGTAATAAAAGAGAATATGAAAATGTCCAGTAAAATGCAAAATGTATACACTGAATTATTTGGAACACACTTAATTCACAGGGTTTAAAATAATCCAAAGGATTGTGATCAGTGATCAGTCCATTTTTAGATTTAGAACTAAATCTGATAGGCTGGTATTCTGAAAGGGAGACTAACTTTAGACCTGGGTTTAAACCAGGGTTAGTCCTACAAGAGGGGACCTTTTTTCCTTTCAAAATACTGTGAAAGTTAAATGTAACGGGTGAGAAAATTCCTCATGGGATGGGCTGGAACAGCCCATCCATGAGGAATTTTCTCACCCGTTACAGCACACTTTCACAGTATTTTGAAAGGGAAAAAGGTCCCCTCTTGTAGGACTAACCCTGGTTTAAACCAGGTCTAAAGTTAGACTCCCTTTCAGAATACCAGCCTTTAAGTTCAACTTCAGATCCTTCAGATTTGATTTTAATTCTAAAAAGGATTGATCCCTAATCACACAATCCTTTTGGGATTTCTTTAAAATCATGCAAAATAAGATGAGAGTGTACAAGTCCCTGAGCTTAGTTGTTCATCAAATTTTGACATTTTCCCAGTTAGGTCTAAGAGGATTAGGGTTAAGTTGTATTTCACCTGGCAAACACAGTGATATGTTTTTAATCCATAAAAATCAGTGCTGTATTGTTTTGAAATTGAGAATCTGATAGAAATAAGCCTGGAAGGTATTTCTTAGAAAGGTGGAAAGCAGAGGGTACATGTTTTGAGTCAATCCCACAATGCACCAGTTTTGGGAAATTTCACCTCAATAGGGTCATGTGATCACATAAAAATCCTATTCTTAAAGACACTATCAGTGATTTATCCGAAAGAGTCAAAATATTTGAAATTGCAGGAATAGCTTAAAAGTGAAGAATAAGCCTGTAGAATTCTCATATGTTACCGTTTCCAACTGAAGAATTGACCGAAAACGAAGAAAACGTCAGTTTTCAAAGATACAAATCTCCATTCAATTACGTGTAGTAGTAAGTGTCCGAACGGACACTAATGACTAAAACGTCCGATTTTGTCCTTGTTAGGTTGCTTTTGGTCGTATCATTTGCAGGGCATGTTAGGATACCTATACTTGTTACAGACATGCAAAAATCTGATTTTTTTATGATTTTTTTGATTTTCTGATTTAGCAAATCACTGTGCCTTTAACACATAAAAATCCTTACTTTAACACTCATTTTAGCCCACAAAGTGTTAGTACTTAGGGATTTTTTTGCATGATTATGAAATGTCTTGTGGTTCTTAATCTTTTGGAATGCTTTTTATCCCAAAGTACTGACATGTGTTTAGTGCAATATAGTATAGCCACATTGCTATGCATCATGGGATTGATTCAAAACACCCTCTGGTGGAAGTAAGATTGAAAGGGAAGGGGGCAAAATAGCAGAATAATAACTTGGCTTAGGCCAGTGGTTTTGAGTTGGCTTCTCAAAGTGTGCCATCTTAAAGGGCCATGGTCCAATCGCTAATAACCTCGTTCCCAGGGACAGATTTTACCAGAAGTGTTAAAAAATTTTGTGTCAGAAGAAACCTACTAATTTTCTCATTTACTCTGAAATTTTAGGGCTAAAGAATGCCCTGTTTGGATGTTATAAGCGAAAACGTGCTCTACTTTGGTCGACCAATAACCTCGTCCCCAGGGACAGATTTTACCAGAAGTGTTAAAAAATTTTGTGTCAGAAGAAAGCTACTATTTTTCCTCATTTACTCTGAAATTTTAGGGCTAAAGAATGTTCTGTTTGGATGTTATGAGCGAAAACATGCTCTATTTTGGTCGACCAATATTATCTTACACAGTGTTCAATGGGACTTACAAAATGACGTTTTTACCTCTCATATCAATACAGATTGAAATATCAGCATGACACTTTAGAGATCGGGTTATTAGGGTCAAGGTTATTCAATTAAGATTTATAGTTAAATTGGGCCATTCCCTTTAAAAGCAACTGACCTTTACAGAACCTACCAAGGTAGAAAGAGTTAAAGGTGCAACGAGAGATTTTGAGGCACCCAAGTATTGTGTCATAACAGTAATTTTATATAGCTTAGACTCTCAATAGATTTCTTACGTTGTATTTGGGTACAGAAATGTCTTAAAAGATAGAAAAAAAGGTAATTTTGATTTGGCTATATTACAATGTAAAACATAGGCTGAATTTTGTATTTGCTCCTATTTTGAAATTAGAAATGTCAAATTTTTTTTATACCAAAGAAACATTTCGCAGCTTAATCCTTTCAGATGGGGATATTGTTGATGGAAAGCTTTACATCACAGCAAAAATCATAACTTTCGATTTTTTTAGGGACACCTGATATGTGAAATCTCTCGTTGCACCTTTAATGGCAGACTCAAAGATTCCAAAATATTATTTTTTGTATGTGTGTATTAAATACGAAAAAAGTCTACTAAAATTAGAGATAGTGATCTAAACAGCTCAATTTAGAAATCTGGGATACATGTAAATCAGATTTTTCGTTTTGATACGGTAAACCTTAATATGTTGCATAGAGGTACCACAAGATACTGTATAAAATTTAAAATTCTGATCGGGAATTTTGTTACAAAGTTGTGATTTTTTGTTATATTATGAAGAACTTGGCCATTTCAAACAGTGTTTAGTAGGCCTATGTGGTCAAGCATTGTGTGTGTGCAAAAAAAACCACACAATTTGTTAGAGAATTGAAAGCGGCATCTTCAGAAAATCTCTGAGTCGGCCTTCAGGTGAGTTTACCTCTATAGTTATCATAAAAAGAGGTCCAGCCAAAAACATCAACCATTTTGAGATATGTCCAGACATTGTTAACTGTCTTTGTATCCTGTTTTGTCTCTTTGTGCAGACTGGTGATTCTGTCCTGACAAGAGTGTCTAGACATCACCAAGAAGCCTGGCTACCCGGTTTAATCCAGTTTGGTCCACCTGATGAGATGCGAGCCACAGCCAAATTCTACACAGTAGTCCTCTACAACTATAAAAAGGTAAAAAAAGAAATGAAACTGACTTGTAAGAAAGACTGGAATCTAAGGGACACTTAAAGAAAGATATCATATCCCTTACTTTATTTGAAAAAACTTTCAAAAATAGAAAAAAAATACTTTAAAATTAAGAAATGTGAATGGAGGTACAATAGCAGTAGGATGCCATATAGATTTTCTGGAAAATTTTTCACCTCTGATGCACTTTTCTATCAACTTGAATATGCCTGCAGTGTAATTTGTTACCCATGTTCTGTGACCTTAAAGAGACACTGGCACATTTGAAAAAGTGCACCCTTAAAAATTGATATTTTTGCATGGTTGTAAAGCTTTTATATACATTAGCCCACACATGAAATGATTAAGACCAAATCAGCAACCTTATGGATAAACAGAATGATTTTATAATAAAACGACTCCGGCGACATTTATTCAGCAGACGATGGAAATGGCGTTTAACACAAGAAAACACACACAAGAGTTGATTCCCATGGCATGCACCCTGTTTGACCGGTCTGTGACCTTTGTGGTTTTGATATCAATGAGTCTATGATATTCATGTAGTAGACACATTTGTTGATTAAAGTTACGGTAAACTTAAAGTTAATCTACAAATTACCTGGATATCTTTTAGCCTCTTATTAATGTCCCTATCTGTGTTTAGGTATGTTATTTTATATGTAAAATATATCTCTATTCTTCCAATGGCCTAGACTATAATTTGCGAGCAAATTGAAGAAATTTCATATTCTGCGAAAATGTGCCAGTGCCGCTTTAAAATGAATGTACAAAAAAGTACTTACATACACATGTGCAAGAAATAGCTCTTAAAGTATCACATGCACTTTTAATATCCCTACAAAATATCTTTTTTAACTGACATATGGTTTTGCAATAATTTCTTTTCTTCCTTTGAAACAGGTGAATGTATCACGCAATGGTGTGGTAAAGATCCCGCACGCACGCTACAACTTTACGGTACGATACATGTGTGCAATAACCGACCCGCCGGAGCCAGTCATGCAGTGAGTGTAACAGTCATGTTTAATGTTTAGTTCATTCTTATTGTGTTTGCTTTGAAAGTGGTCTTATTGGTTCTTTTATTTCAGATCGGCAAATGGCGGGTAATCCCAAATAGCAAAATAAATTGGGGCATGACCTTTGTTAAATGGTAATATACATCAAAATTTAATGATTCTAAATACAAGATAAAACAAAATTGGAAAGAAAAAAGGAAATTAAAAACAAAAACAACAGTTTCCAAACTCATTATGATGACTACATTAGCTCAATTAATAAAATTGTATATGTGCAGATTAGAAATAAATAGGCATTGTAGATCATTGTGATTAAGCACTTGATAAGAAGCTGAAATATTAAATTCAATTAGTAAAATTGATGTGGTCACTCTTTGCTAACAATGAAGATCATTAGTCGTGTCCACACTGAGGCTGAAACTCCAGAGTTTTCAAAACTCTGGAGTGTCGATCGGGTTTTTTACCGTGTGGACGCATTCGGGGTTTTATACTCCGGAGTTTTATCGAGGGTCTAGCGGGGTTTTATCCTCCTAAAAAACTTGGGGGTGAAGCTCAACCTCCGATAACACTCCGGAGTGTTTTGGAGTGTCGTGCCATGTGGACAGCTTCAGGGGATAGTGAGCGGAGACCTCGCAAGGTTATCTTTGTTGACAAATTCCTGTGTTTGAATATCACGCAGGAAAGTCCACAGCTTCCGGTATGTTGACTTCCGGTCCACACTCCAATATGAGAAGCGGAGGAGAATGGTCATTGGGATGATTTCAGACTTTTGGCCATCGTGTGGACACAATTTGGGTGAAGTCAAATAATTGGATTAAATTTTCACTTCCGGAGTTTCAAACCCTTGGAGTTTTGTGACCGTGTGAACATGGCTATCATGATAAATCAATTGTAATGTAGACCCAATTTAATTCAGTTGGGAACATTTAGCCTAACTAATTAGATCTGAAAATACAATTTGATCATTCAGTAAAGCTATCATGTGAAATCATGCCAGGAATTCAATTCAGTGTCATAAATAAACTTTTAAAAAGTGTGGCCACCTCCTTAGAAACCATTAAAAACCTTACAATAAATCATTTGTAAGACTAGTAGAGCCAAATTTATTCAGTTGGGAAATTAGCTCCATAAGGGTTCTAATTAGATCTGAAAAATAAAATTGATCATTCTACAATCATGTCTAATAATGTCAAGAATTCAATTCACTGACGCAAAGAAGCCAAATGTGTTCAATTAGTAAATTTTTTAAAAGTGTGGTCACTCCTTAAAGACACTATCAGGTGATTTATCCGAAAGGAGTGAAAATATTTGAAATTCGTTCAAAAGTGAAGAATAAGTCTCTATAATTATCATAAGTTACCTTTTCCAACTTAAGAATTAACAGAAAAGGAAGCAAACGGCAGTTTTCAAGATACGAATCTCCATTCAATTACATGTTGTAGTAAGTGTCCGAACGGACAGTAATGACTAAAATTTCCGGTTGCCCTTATTAGGTTCTTTCGGTCCATCATTTACAGGGTGTGTTAGGATACCTAAAACTGTTACAAACATTCAAAAATCTGAATTTGATGATTTTTTCGATTTCTGATTTATCAAACACTGATAGTGTCTTTAAAATAAGATCCAATATTAATCATATAAGAGAACTGGAGCAAATAATTCAGTTGGGAAACTTAGCTCCATAAGGGTTCTAATTAGATCTGAAGAGTACAATTGATCATTCTATAATCATGAGTAATTATGTCAAGAACATAATTAGCTAAGTAAGTATTTTGGTACTGATGTTGTGTTTATAAAGAAATCTTGAATTCATGTCAAAGAAATCATTATTAATTAGTTCAACGACTTGGCAATTAGTGAAAGTTCTATATTTAGAAATGCAAAATCGTGTCTATAATCATAGTAATTATGTCAAGAACCTTGACTAGCTACGTAAGTATTTTGTACTGATGTTGTTTTTATAAAGAAATCTTGATTCATGCAAGAAATATCATTATTACTTATTTTTCCAGACTCGGCAATTAGTGAAAGTTCTATATTTAGAAATGCAAAAATCGTGTCTATTTTGAAGAGAGTTGAGCTACAACTTAGCCCATGAGACAAGAAAGAAGCATGCCCTCCTTGCTTTAATTATCATTACTTTTTGTTTTTTTAAAAACAAAGTTAATATCTTTCAATTTTAAATTTTCATTTGCCCAATTCCAAATGAATAATGAGGGAAGATTCAAATTGTGAAATTTAATCTATAGATCTTTACCAACTTAATCCAGAACCCCAACAAGTCATTGGTTGCACCAGAATTCAACTCAGGGACCGTTTGCAGGAGAGGCAAGCAACTTAAAGGGAAACTGGCACATTTTGTATATATATGTGACCCACTCCTTCAATAAGTCGCAGTGACAAACACCCATTATATACAACTTTAACACACTTATTGGACCCGTGCTAGGCAATTCCCTGGGCTTCGCACACCAAGAATATTAGCAGTAAAGATTGGCCTGTTGTGACATGCAGCCGGCACAATTTTATGGGCAGACCTGTTGATATCGGGTTACCGTTTCATTGAAACGTAGCCTAGGGGTAAGACATTGTTTAGACATCTAGTGCCGTTTCCAGCCAGGATTGCCTATGTCTCCCTAGCTGTTAGCAATGGTTCAGCTTCCCCACTGCACTAAAACAATGGAAGTGGGGAAGCGAAGTAGAAGTATCCGAAAGTCTGGGTAAATTGCTTTACAACAGTGTTTCTAAGAAACTGGTTCATTTTGACACTAATGATGCAAAAAAAATGTATAAAGTCTTAGAGACATACCCTTCCCTTAATTACATATTACAGAATAAAGCAAGAATCTAGTATTCTTGTCACCAAGAAACCTTGAAGACATTTTTGTCTAAGAACTGGTTCATTTTAACAACATTAAGCAAAAAATTATCTTTTATGAGGAGTCATTTGGAACATTTGGGCTCTCATCTGAGGTCACTGTGAAAAAACAATCTCCATATATGCTCAAAATGATGGTAGGTGTTTCACATATAGAAATCCCAAGTATGCAAATGTGTTATTGTCCATTTATTCCATCAAGTGCGCTACTGCACATCATCATACAGCACATGCTTGAATCAATTGTAATACCTCATTTTGCATACTTGGGACTCTATATGAAACAGTTACCAAAATGAAACTTGAGGAGTGGGTGGTGTGTGGATTTGGTGCTGATGGCTAGTGGGGTCGTCTAGAATATTGAGGTCATTGTTGAAAGAGCATAATAGGCTGCTGCTTCCCATGGATGATATTGATATGTCACCACGTTGGCTCTACTTATCATTGCAACAGGTCAAAAGATCAAGGTCATCTCAGTGTTCATTTTGGAGCATGTTATTTTTTGTGTTGTTAAAGGCATTCTGTGCTTGCTGTATGCATGAGCCACTGCACCATTGTGCTCTAGTTTAAATGTTGAATGTATAGGTTTATAATAATATTATTTCTGGAGGCAGTTCTGGGTTTCAACTACAGTTGGTGTATGGCTTTATTAAACGGTAACCAAACCTAACCATACCATAGTCATAGTTGTGGAGCTCGGACTATCAAGAGAAACTTAACTTAGGACTTAGGACTTCAAATGATTTTGGATCTATCTCCATGCTGGAACATGCATGTTATATAGTCAAGTTGGCTCAGTATAATTTTTTTGGGAAGCACATTGCTAACTTAAACAACTGAACACAAGAAAAAAAAAATATACGTCCCCTAAACCGCTTTCCTGAACCGATTTGTGTCTTTCCAAATGCACCAGGAGCCTAGTTCTTTGACATTTAATCGTGTAGTAAAAGATAGAGTGGATGTACATGAAATGTTAAAGCATAATATTTTCAATAAACTATGATAGGGTAAATGCTGTTGAAGATGAGTTACCATGAACTTAATCGGACTGATTATTGCAGATTACAGATCAAATCATTATAATGGAGAAGTAATTAAATATAAACATTGCATCAATTTGTAATGACAGGTGAATCAGGGCTAAATTAACTGAGAAAATCACAATTTTATCATTACATTAATCCATCCAAATCCATAAATGTCCTTAACAGTTCAAATTTTAAGCTTAACAAATAAATTGACACTCTTAACAAAGTTTTGCACGTATCCTTTTCTGTTATTCAGATTAAGAAATGGCAATGTTCAAAAATTACATGGAAGCATAGGGTAAGAGTTGTACATTGTTTGTCAATAGTGGCTTAACATGCACTGGGACCTATGTGGGGGAGATGAGGCAACAATATAATTTTTGGGGAATCACTCTTTTCTTAAGAAACACATTTTGCACAAGTGAACAAGCTATCATATTGATAGTTTGGTTCTAATGTATTTTCTTGATAAATTTGTTACTTTTCATGATCTAATTTTTTGGGGGGGGGGAGGTGGGAAAGGATATTCGGTGGGGCTTTCACCCCATTTTCCCTCTCCCCTGGATTGCCACTGCTTGCCAATATATACCAGGTATAGAGAGCTTTTATTTAGTTCGGGATCCATCCTTAATGATAATGGATGGAATTAGGAAGCAAGAGCAGGCACTACTGGATCCTTCCACACTATCAGAACTGCAAGAGCAGGCACTACTGGATCCTTCCACACTATCAGAACTGAGATTTTGGTGGCATTAAAACTTGCATTTTTTCTCATCTCCTGTGCCAATATTGGACTGATTTCTTTTCCATTACAAGCTAAAAATTTGGTTTTGGTTTACAGTAACTGGAAATATTTTTTTGGACATAATCATAGGGCTGGTGTAATACACACAAGTACCGCTCACATTAAATGGTATGGCATTTTCAAATTTATTTTGGAATAAAAGTATGTTGGTGTGACTTCATGACCCTTGTGACCTTACCACTTGCAAACTAAGACAGGAGACAACCCTTGTATACCCAGAATGCTGGTATTCTTTGTGCACACATTTACGGATTTACAGAGACCGGCCTTCTGGCCGTTGTTGTTTTTGATGCGTTTCTTCTTTCTTTCTTCTGTCACCTTTCAACTGCGTCTAGCTCAGTCATGGTTGAACGTATTCTGACCAGACTCACCCCGAATGACCGCTGAGGCATCCCATTTATGTAATATGACCTTGACCCCTGTCGGGGTCATCTAGGTGTCACAGGGGTCAAAGTGTCATTTTTTCCTTCCTTTAAAAAGTTCAGCGCTTACAGATTACAATGCACGGTGAGTGACTCACTCATAGAAGTAGTCCTGATGATCCTGACTAGATGTCTTAACTTTTGTTATGTTGTCGTTATCGTTGACTATCTAGTCTACGGGGTTTGTGCAGAGAAAGACTCTTTTAGTGAAAGCAAATTCAAGTGGTATTGTGCCAAATATATGGCTGCACTTGATATACCACCCAACAATACATTTGTCACTACCTTACCTTTAAATAGCGTTGTTTTACAAGTTGTGCTAAGTTCTACAAGGTAAAATTTAATCAAGTTCTGGAGCTCAAATCTTCCTTGTACTTCGTCTAGTCCTCCATGTTGTATCAACAGACACTAAATACTGTCCTCGGAAATTTCACACTGTTCGGTTCGGCAAAATACGTTGTCGGGAAGTATTTACCCCGTTGGATTTACCCACGGCGTGGTCCGTGTCACAGACTGCGAAAAAATCTAATTGGCATTGCGTGAGCGACTAACGTTCACCCTCGTACTTTTCCACCCGTCCGTAGGCGGGTGTATTTGGGCCACATTCCGGTGATGTTTCCCGTTGCTTTCATCGCATCAAATTAGAATACGCGTAATATACGCCTGAAATATGCGACCGATTTCTCGTCGAATTTTGGCATATCAATCGATTTGAAGCAAACGTCCAATCGATAACAATTAATAAAGATGGGGCGAGACCAAGGCTACTTGCAAAGTGTTGTATTTCAATAAACTTCTTTTTTGAGAACCATTATTAATCCGATGTTCAACACTTTACGCAATAAGAAAGCCAATATACCCAACAACGCAAAAGGTGAGAAATTAAGCGTCTAAAATGATTTAATGTACACCAAATGAACCATTTGTGGTTCGACGTCGCTGTGCACACACGCCTGGGTTCAACGGTCTTTAACGCCGTTAACACCCTGGGACTTCGAGGCATGTGAAATGATAACGTCCAAATGTGAAAAGATACTACTGCGAATTCACAGTTACTGGACTAGTCATATGAATTAGCTTGAGACCTTCACAAAAATGAATTATGGGTTGAGAGGTCAATCGGGGATCATTAAGGGGCACTTCCGGTCGTAATGTGAAAAATTTTCAAAAAACTTCAAAAATAGCTATCGGCTATATGTAACTTTGCATAGTCATGTGACTCATACATTGAAGCAGCTTGAGACCCTTCACAACGTTGTGGCCCCTCGGCATGGGGGTCAAAGGTCATTAGGGGGAATTCCGGTCAAAAACCAAAAATATTCACAAATTTTTATTTCAAAATGTAACATAGTGAGTGACATAACCTTCGATTGCATTAGTGTTTACCTGATGTATGCAGTATTTTTATTTTGGGTTCAAAGGTTCCATTTATGTCATTTCCTGTTGTAGGCTACATCACTTCAGAGATTTTTATCCTCCAGAAGTTAAGCCATAATAGATTTTTTAAATTTAAATTGGAACAATGCCCCCCCCACCCTTGCATTTTTGCAGTGTATTGATGTTTTTCATATGGGGGGGTCAAAGGTCATTAAGGTGGTCACATGGCAATTTGCCAAAAAATCTAAAAATAAGACCAAATGGCTATATCTCAGCCTTAAGAGACAGATAAAGCCTGTTATTGCTGCAGTGATGTAACTTAATGGTAAAAGAAGTCTTATGATAGTCTCGACCCCCAAAGGTCAAAGTACAAGGTCAAAACTACAAACACCTCCGATTGAGCTGAATTTTGACAGAAATATCCTTGTGGCATCATAAAACAGAACAAGTACGTTGACCCCATCCGTGACCCAGGGGTCACGTTATAGGGGTGAAAAGTCAATTCCCTGACATGCTTTTGGATTGATTTTGAAACTCAATAATATTCATCCTTGTAAGTGTTAACACGTAAAATACATGTTTACTGACATTTGTGACATATGGGTGAAGTTAAGGGGTCAAGGTCAGTCACCTCAGGGGTCATAAGGGGATACCATCCTTCCCAGACGACCGTCTGTTATATTAGATCTGTTCCCGTCTAGTTTTGAAATTGAAAATCATTGCTGAATCACAGCGTGCAGACTTCTTTGTAACGGATGATTAGATAGAATACATACACAGAGGGATTGGAGGGATTGTTGACTTCTGCTTTGAAATTACTTTTTGACAATTGACTGTAGCATAATGTTCTTATAAATAAACATTTCAGTAGAATGCATGTGATTTGACTCTTGAGACATTTCGGTGGGAACTTTCATGACGTTATCGTACGGGGGATGGAGTTAGGTTGGGCGTGGATAAAGAACAGGACTGCGCTGTGGTTTTTCTTGTTTTGTCCCTTGGCGGCAGATGAATGTAGGAATTTGTGTTTATGGAATTTTGTTAGCATATAACTCCAGGTAAAGCTTTGGGATAACAAACTCTAAGGTAGTGGCCATGGAACTTTCTCAGACTTTCATGTTTTGTCTAAGCACAATTTTGTGCTTGATGTGGAGGGCATTATTTGTTTATTCCAATTTCAGTTCATCTTTGCAAAGAAAAGTGCACATGAGAAAGCACATATTTTTCTGTGGTGTCTTTGATGGAATTCTATGGGGATGAATGTCAAAATGTCTCTCTCTTCTTCTCCTAGTGACCTTCATGAATTAAGTTCATTTGATGTTCATCTGAAACAGATCTTAAGATAGAGAAAGAGAGATACTTAGAAGTCAAACCAATATTTTTGCAATAGTTGACTGAACAAACAAGTGTTATTGAGAATAAACTTCTAACAAATCTGTGGACATAAGTCCATCTTTGTTATGGATATGTTTTATGGACTGTTTGTGTTGTATCACCAATTGGATACCGTAAGATGTGATTGATGGAGAAAGTATGAGTCATTGGACATTACCGTTAATGACACTATTAAAACTCTCTGCTTTGCTGATGGTGTTTTCAGATGCCATTTATATTTAACAATGAGTCACTGGAGTTAATGCTGACTTCATCAGCCCTGCTTGATGGTTGATATATGGCAAATCTCGATAAATGATGAAAATTTGCACACCCAAGTCAAGTGGAGTTGATTAAAACCAATTTTCTGTGTTTGCAACAAATTAACCTTGTCTATCCTATGAACCAGTGTCATTACCAAACATTCCCAAGGGTGAGGGTACAGAATGGTGCCGATGCATTTTAATCATTTTGTTGTCGCCAACTCGTCAAGTAGTATTGACAAAGTTCACATTGGAGTCTCTTTATTTCATATTCATGCACCATACCCTAAAAACAACAACTTTAACACAATGTACCAACAGACTATGTGGTACCCCCCCCGAGACGTGAATATATTATAAGCTAATTTTCATATTGTGATTAATCCACTTTACACTTAAGTTTTGGAAGCACATTATCCAATAACATTATTTGGCAAAGCTGCCCCCCCCCCCCCCCGCCAAAAAGGGGAAGGTAAAGAGGGAGAATAAGAGAAACTACATAGGGACAGAAATGTAAAGTAAGAGAAAGTGTGAGATAGCCCATATCAGAAAACAACATGAGAAGAGAAAGGATAAGGGAAACGATGACAAGAGACGGAACAGGAAAGAAACACTTATGGAGCTTATTGGCAACAAATTTTGTGAAATTTGTGCTCTAACACTACTTTTTTTAACCACTTCTAAGATGGCAAAACCCGGATGCCCCTGCCACCCTGCGGGGCTTGACCCCCCACCACCACCCCACCCATAGGGAAATCTATTTTTAAAGCTATGCAGAAGATTTGGACTCAGTCTTTTAAGAATGTGCCCATATGTTTAAAAACATTTTTCAACTTTTATTCTATTTGTCATTGGTAACTGTATAGAAATATTTATCTCTTTTATATATAACTGCAGCGCATGCAGCAGAACCAATATTTCAAATGCAGTAAATTGAAGGGACACCTTCATAAAGCAGAGAAAGAGTCATGGGAAGAAATCTGATTTTATGCCACTATAAATGTACAGACAATGATCAAAAGGTTATGGCCACTAGAAGTATACAGAAATAGTACAGACAAGTTAAGAAAAAGCCAAGAAGTGTCCCAAATCTGACATAGATATTTATAATGAAGTTCACAAGTGTCATTGCGTGTACGCTATCTTGAAAGGAGAATAATTATTAGAACTATAGTTTGGTCATCACTTTCGTATTGGAATTTCCTTGAAGTTTTATTTTCATTTTCTGAAGACAAATCACAAGAGCCACAAGAAGAGTACACGTTAGCAAACCAATTTCCATTCAAAACTTCATCTGATAAATGCCAGCGTCTCGTCTTACAAGACACATGCCTGCTGTTACTGTATTCCAAGGCACTAAAGAATCAATACTCTAAATACCTAGAATTTCCGCTGGCTTTTTTGTGACAATCTTCTTCTCTGTTGAATATTTTCAGGCAACATATCTTGGTTTTGACATACTGTGAAACCCAATCTAACCGCTCTGGCATTGGAAATAAGACATGCATTCGTACTGTTTTTTTTTGCTTCAGTCTATAAGTCTAACAACGGTAGCTCAAACCATGTCCAACCATGCTGTTGGGCGTTAAAAATGCTACTCAAACCTCCGAAAAGTTCAAATTTTAGGGGTACGCATCTGCATAGTTTTGGGTTGAACTGTGCCTATAAATGGGATTATTTGGAAGTTGGGAAGGTAACCGACCCACTCAAGCAATCAACGCTTTTTCTCCCGGATATCTGGGAAGGCTACCAAATCTGACAGTTTTAAAGGCCAAGCTGTACTGCCCTGCAGTCACGATTATGTTAAAACATGTGGAATGGATGTTATATAACAAATGGTTAACACCTTGTATGTGTTCCTTTGGAAATGGTTGAAATAGTTGGTGACTCATTTTGGTTTTGTTTTAGATAAAACGATTACATTGCATGTTTGTGTAATTCTGTGATGGTGGTGTTATAGATCTCTTTAAAGGTGCAACGAGAGATTTTGAGGCGCCCAATATTGTGTCAGAATAGTAATTTTCATATAGATTAGGCACTCAATAGATTACTTACATTTGGCCTACAAAAATGTGTTAAAAGCGAGGAAAGAGGCGATTTTTATTTGCTTATATTTCAATATAAAACATAAGCTGAATTTCGTATTTGCTCCTATACGAAATTGAAATTTCACAATTTTTGTACCAAGAACATTTTCTTGGTTAATTCCTTTCAGGTGGGGGAATTTTTCTGATGGGAAGCTTTACTCCACGGCAAAAATCAGGTACTTTCGATTTTTTTAGGGATACCGGATAAGTGAAATCTTTCGTTGCACCTTTAAATATCTGTCTTGCCATCTTTCAGTTTGTACTACATTTCTTATATTTCCCTCTGCTCATTTGTTTGTTTGTGCATATCCTTAATATGTCATGTTTTCTGTCTTTTATTTATCCATCCATCTATATGTGTCCATCTCATTGTGCTTGTCTTGTATTTATCCTGTGTTTCATCCCCCTTTTTTTAATTGTTTTGTTCTTTACATTTTGTTAATAGAATAAACCATCTCTCTAAATGCAAAAAGAGTGAGTGAATTTCACTCTTGTAGAGTGACTTCAGGGCCCACATCAAAAAGAGTGAAATTTCACACCTTTCAAAGAATTTTTTTTATCAAAATTCTCTGATATTTACAAAAATGATAAGAAGATATTATTGTAGCACAAATGATAATTTGTAAATTATCAAGAATAATAATTGACCATAAATATTCCTTTTCAGATTGGGCCCTGTAGTCACCCTAAAAAGTGAAATCAACTCTTTGCATTTAGAGAGTGCACATGATATAGAGTAAGTGCAAAGGGTATAATGTAATTATGCCATATTTTGTCTTTATTTGTGACAGTCTTTCTTTCCTTCCTTTCCTTTTGCTGTCTTACCTCTTTCTTTCTGTCACCCTTTCCTTCCATGTGTAATAGCCTTCTCTTGTACACCATGCAAAGGGACAAAGTCGTCATTTTATCAGTCTGCCTTTTAGTACTGGAGATGTCCTGCCATCAGTCGTCTGTTGCTGACAGCTGCCTTCATTTGTCAATTTGCTGATGTCAATTCCGGTGTCATGTAACATTCTAAAAACATTCCGAACACAAATTTCATGTCGTTATCGTCCAGGTGCTGTTTTCTTCCCTAGTAGGGCTCCGCAAGATAGGTTATAGGATACAGTGACCTACAGAAATGGTCCATCATTCTTTATGTATTTTATTGCATGTACGTTTATGTGTATGTGTGTACGACAGAAATTCAAAGCACGGTTTTCTATAGGGACGATTACGATAGCAGGCAAGTTCAAAATAAGGTTTGCGGTTTTCTTTTGTACTTTCGAAATGTTATCGGAAGGTGGTCTACAACCGATCCAGTACAATTTTGTGTCATCAAAAAATCTCCACCTTCACTTTAATAGATCACTCTATAACTGTGCAATAGAAAAAAAAAGATAAATAGACAATTCAATTAGGATAGAGAGTAGCATCCGAAAAAAGAAGACCTGTTGAATGAGCAAAAAATATATATTTACAGCCCCTTTTGTGCAAAAGTTCAGTGTACTTGTTGGGTGAGACTAATAGCATTCGTGCTTTTCTCCACCGTTGCGTTGCCAGTCTCAATATACCCTCGGGGAGTTGAATGGTTCCGGGGCTTCGTCACTTTGTCACTGATACATGCCTGCCAAAGGCGGAAGCATTTCTTTTTTCCCCCAAGGCTGACACAGTTCTAGAAACACCCTAAGAACAGTTATGATTTGTGATAAGTGCTTTTAGATCCCGAGGGTACTTCGCATTGACTAGGTTATGTCTTTACTTTAGCTATGTTATATCATCAATTGACTTTTTTTACCTTCTTTGAACCAACCTCCCGAGATTATTGTCTGCCGTCTTCCTTTAGTTTCCGAATTTTGTTATCAATAAGGTTTTTATCATTGTCTGTGAAATTTTTATTCATTCATTTCTAGGAGGGTTAACTTATTGAAAGTGTAGAATATTTAGACACAAAACCCACGGAAGAACTGCATACACATTGGATTAACTCCACTATGTATGTGTTAACGTGCCCCCATGTACACCACTGTTCGAGTCATGTACAAAACCTCGTTTCTCCTAAATTAAATTTGGTGCTAAAATTTTCTCTTCTACCCCTCGCTTTTTGAATATAAATGTAGATTATAGCCAAAAGCTATTCAAAATGAACGCATCAGGATTTTTTCCCTATCGCAAGGCAAGTAATCTTACAATTAATTATGACTTGTACCATCATGTGTATTGTTTCCGAGCACTGCACTAGAAAATGTTCCGTCTTTACTGGGAGGGATTCAGTCAGCATGAATTCATCGGTAAAGCATAATGTCAAAATGAGCATCAAATCTAGCATTGGCCTTTAATTCAATAAAAACCCCATTAGCCAGCTTCCATTGTAACACAATGTAGCTGCTCATTCATGTATATCGCCTCACTTTTCCGCTCTTTCTGAGCACGCTCCAGTCTGGAATGCATATTTTTCTTGGAAGAAAAAGTGCCTCAAAGTTCTCTTCGTAGTATTGTCGTTTAAGCTCATTATTGGATATTAAATGAAATTGACCTTTCATCTCACTCATCTGCACTGTGTTTGACATACTAATTAAACAGAACCAGAAGACACAACACCAGGTGTTCTTTCAAATTAGCAGTCCTCTGAGATATTGCTTTGCAGATGTCACCTCCGAAGATCTCCCTGTTAATTTGTTAGCTAATTTCTCATATTGTACACATTGAATATTCATTTTATGAATTTGATACTGCTAGGCAATTCTTTCTATTGAAAAAAGAAATCAAATTGCTCAATCCTAACAGTGTCTGCAACCCATTTATTTGAAAATTGGAAAAAAAAATGAAATTAGAAAGTGGGCCTTGGAGATGAGCTATCACATGCCATCTCTTCATAAGAATATATATATTGTGTACATGAGATTGGCCTTGAACGTAATTACACTGAGAAATCATTTTTCATAATGTACTAAATGCCATCTGGTAAACAATTGAGACCCAATTACAGAAAGGTTAGAATTTTTTTCTGCATATAAAAAACCAGTTTGCTAAATATAGCTCTTCCTGATGTCATTGGTACTAAACAAGCACAAGCATTACGCTTCTGTAAACTTGTGTATCTAATGACATCTACCTCGTCTTCAATATGGAAAGATTATATTCTTCAAATGTTTTAATCCAAAATCTTTTTTTCAGACAAATACACAATAGAGTATTTCTATTCACAATTATAATATTACTATAGGAGAATTGTCAACCCAACTTGCCCAGATTTTTTAATCTGGGCTACTTTTAGTGCCCAGGTTTCCCAGGTAGAGGGCTAATCTAAAATTTCTTCAAGACAGATTTAACATTGTCACATTTTGTCCACAATCAAACAAAACTACAGCACAGTGGCCAGTGGACACTGCGATGCAAACATTTGCTTATCTTATACCACCAAACATTGTACATCAGGAAATAAATCAAATTTGATAATGTTTTTTGACATCTACTGAAACTTAGTTTTATAAAAGTGTTAAATCATGAAATTCATGTTTAAATCTCCATGACAATTAGGGCTATTAACTACAAATGAATGTGTATCATTTATTATCCCAATTAATCAAAGACCTTATATTATCATTTCGAAGTGGTTACGTAGTCCCTATACGGCTATTGAGTGCAAAAAATATCTAGCCTATATACCAGTAACATCACTGAAATGAAAACTGAACGTGGATTCCCATTGGCATAGGGTGAGTGTCCTCCCGTATTTCATTAAGGGGGCCCTACTCCGTAACAGGTACGATTGCAGATGATCCATACTGGCTGTATTCCTACATAAGCGTTTGCTATTAGTCTCATTAGGCTGGTATTCTGAAAAGGAGATGCTAGCTTTAAACCTGGGTTTAAACCAGGCAGGGTTAGTCCTACAGAGTGGACCCTTTTTCCTTTCAAAATACTGTGAAAGTTAAATGAGACAGTTGAGAAAATTCCGCATGTATGGCCAGTTCTGGCCTATCCATGAGGAATTATCTCACCCCTTACAGCACATTTTAGAGTGTGTTTGGAAGGTAGAAAGTCCACACTTGTAGGACTAACCCGGTTTTAAACCCAGGCTAAAGTTAAACTCCCTTTGCAAGAATCACCAAGCCACCAGGTTTTTTACGTAAGGAAAATCACACACTGTATTTTCTGGTTTAACATAGATGATCCAGAAAGATTTCCCTCCAATCATATACCATCTGAGGAGATATGATGTTGATAGAGAATCAGCACCGATTCATCCACAGTTCCTGAGGACTGAGGAGGAAGAACAGCCATGAAGAGGGAGAAGCGATGATCACAGGAGAGGTAGGATGAGATGATAACAAAGTGTGAGTAAAAAAACAATACTATAATAGTACCCACACTGTAGATAGCGCAACCACAACAGTGTTGTCTCCAAATGCGCAAGGCCATTATTATTAATTACGGCTGCCATCAGAAATCGTCAAATCATCGCTTCATTTAGGTGTGCTGCTGGCCAATTAGTGCACTGCCTATTACCTAGAATTGTGATATTCCCCTAACAGCTCCTCATATTTCGCTGCGGGTTGACGAGGCATTTGAGATTAAGTATCTTGCCCAGGGACACAACACATTGACTTCAGCGGGGCTCGAACTCACGATTTACAATGTTCTTATGATCAGGAGTTTTTCGCTTTATACGTTGCGCCACACCTGCTCTCTAGTCTAAACTATTTACAAAGATCAGGACCAAGCTTGGAATTAGGCAAATGGCCACATTTCCTAAAGACCAATCCCAAGAAGGTACTGTGGTTTTTGAGAGACAAACCCTGGAAACTCCCATTCATTCCAGCTTTATTGGTCAATGTTTCTGCCATTAGATAAGCTACTACTGCTCATTTTGCAACCCATTTTCAGTTGGCTGTTTTTCCTGTAATGCTGAGAATCTATATTAATAATGACAGTTCACCACGCATTGAGTCCTTGTCAATTTAAGTTGGTAAAGTAATTTGGCAAGTAATCTTTCATCGTTATGGCCAAGGTGGTGTAATTTAGGTCAGGATAATTGAAAGTACTTGTATAAACGTTCTTTGATGCCATGTTACATTAAATATCAAGGCCAACGGAAAACAACCGGTCTACAAATTAGCGGTCCACTTGCAGAAATCTAGTACTGATGAATCGGTTGTAACTTTTTTTGTTGTTGTGTGGTGTGGGGTGGGTGTGTGTTGCTGTATGTGAGTGTGTGTGTGTGTCTGTCCTGTTAATCTGGCAACTCACTTAGATATACAGTGGACTCCATCTGTTTTATGTATTTCTTTATGCATCTCTTTTGGCTTTAATTTTGCTACTTTTGTGTTTGAAATTTTAACAAAGAAAATCACAACAGGTATACTGTATTAATTTCGTCTGTTTGTTTCGTGCCTGGAGGTGGGTTTTATAGGAGTTTGGGACAATGCAACTTCTTTTTATAAAAAAAATGAGAAATGATCACATTGGCCAAAAGAAGCACCCCCAATTTTGTTTTTCGAACCGTGGTTTTTTTCATATTGGAACTCCATTGTTTAGATCACACCTGAATAATAAAACTGAATATGCTTCTTTATGTAATTGATATCCCCCCCCCTTGTTTCCAGCTCTCGTATTTTCCTTTATACACTGAAAAATTGCAACATATTCATAAACTCAAAGTCCACGTCACCCGGTTATCCAAGGTCGAGGTGAATGGCCACTGATTAAGAAAGCTGATAGACCGGCAGACCATGCGGTGTACAATTTATGGGGTCCCAGTTGAAGCTAACCCTGATTTCAGACATGCCAGACTAGATACACTAGATAATAGTAATACAATTGCAGTATACAATATTCATGTTAGGATGATAACACTATAAGACAATTTCCGTAACATTTCCTGTTTCTACAAGCGGATCAGGGCTAGTGCAATCATCTGCTCTGATGTTTCAATGCAAACGGAAGCCTATTTTTACTCAGTCACACATATGTGAATCGCCTTATAAGTTAGGCTCTTCTGTTTTCATGTCTGTATTGAATACTTCTGATGATCCTACCCACTTACTCAACTAGCCCAGCACAAACGATGCACCATAGCTCATGCTCATTGGACACAACATTGCCCGTACATGTCAGTCAAGGGATAGAGCATCATTGATTGCCAACATTAACGTTCAAATAGGTGTGCAACCTTTTAAGTTCAGCAGGGCCCATCATGTTCTTTGTGCTTATTGTTCTTCACAACTTTCCCCCAACAACAACTTTGTGTGACTTACTTGGACCTGGTGTATCAAAGGATGACACTTATCCCTGACCCAAAGTAAGGAGTTTTGTTTCTGGAAGCTTTTCAACTGAAAGTTTCAAACTGACTGCTCTACCAGTTTAAAGCACCAAGTTTCATGCGAGAGTGTAATTATAAGCTTTCCAAATCTTCATATCATTTCTTACTCGCCAGAAATATAAGTCCGTTTTCACCAGTCCGGAAGCATCAAGTTTTGTCAGACTAATTACGTACTTACACTTCTTACGTCAGACAGTGACATATTGCTTTCTACTTCAGACCTGAATTAATAAAGTTTCTTACTTCAGTGTGTATCATGAAACTTTGTTAAACCAGTGCCATATCATTTCTTACTTTAGGACGTAAGTAGAAGCTTTTCATCAGAGCAGTCTTCTTATCGTTTCCCGTGGTTCTCAAGTATGCTGTAGCCAAGATGGTACAACAGCTGGCTGTGCTCATTGAATTTACCAAGGTCCTTGGCGGTGCCATGGTTACTCCAACTGGGGCGACCAAGAGGTGCTGTTCCACAATCACAACTAGTTATCCGATCGGTCTTCCAGGTAGTCCTCACCGGTAAATGTGGGACGCAAAGGGAAAGAAGGGTGGTGTGGTAAGGAGTGGGAACGAGAAAAGGTACAAACAGGCGTAAGAACATGTGGTAGAGGGTTGTCTTCTGTATAAGAGAGTAAGGGGAGGATGATCGTTGAATTTGATGCGAGTGTGGAGAGTTTTGTGATAAGGGTGGATGGCGGCGGGAGGAGGGAGGGGCGAAAGAAGTAGGGTTTTGGAGGGGGGTTTAGCATACAGAGTATTGAGGGTTGATCGTGGATAAGCAGATGGGGTGATAAGGTAATTTTTTCAGGGAACCTTATATTGGCTGTTCTGTTCTCAATCTGTGACACATCGCCATTCAGCCCATTATGAGTCAGCTCCCAGTGGAAGATGCTCACTGAGTTCAATACCGATGATGTTACTTGGTTGAAGCAAGTCTGTCTTTCCAAAAGGCAACTCTTTTAACTCCTTAGGACGGCTTCAAAGGGTTAGCTCTTTGCTTATGAAAATTTCTCTGGGTTTTAAGCGGTTAGCAGGAGGTCCTTGGCCAGACCATAGAGTGCTTCACATTAGGCATTTGTTAGCTACATTCTTGCATCTTGCACACTTCAACGGATTTCTGGTGGAGCCCCGGGGTGGCGCACTTCCTGCTAGGTGTATACGGTCTCATTGCTGGAGTGCATGAAGACATTCTGAGATAAGCTGGCAGGAGGCATTTAATGCTGGGTCAATGCTTCTTGGCATGGGTTGATATTTTAGCTGGACCAAGAATCCTGTTTGCAAAGCAATCTTTTATAAGCTCATTCAAGTCAGGTTCCTTTGTGAGTTCCCAGATCTTATGGAGTAGCATCTGTGATTAACACTGTCATAGCTGCTGGTAGGTCGACAAACATGACTCCGGTTACCAAACCAATTTCGAACCATCCCGATTGTGAGTTAAGTTTTAGTACTGGGCTTTTTGATTTGCCGTGGCCGAATGCTTGTTTCTAGTATGATGTGTTTGTCCACACAGGTGGAATACAATAGAGCAGGAGATGTTCAAAGAGCGTGTAGGTATGGCTGAAGAAGTGATATTGGTCTATATAGCTCTTGGATTAAATGGATCTTGGTTTCCAGCGTTAGGAGTGCCATAACATAACATAAACGTTTGATTTGGACCTTAGTCCTTTTGGGTGAAGTTAACACACATAAACATTGAACCATGAAATATGGATTTTGACAAAAAGTTAGGGAAATGCTTCTTTCCAATGTGCAGTGTCTCTTTAAAGATTATTTGGAAAAAGACCAACTTGCTGAATTTCTTTTAAAAAAATGGCAACTTGCTAAACATTCTAAGTGTGCATTTTTCTTCATTTTTCCTTTCGTCTTATGATAACTTGTCCTCACTAGTATATAATGACCATTGGCAATGCCCTTCCCAAAGCTACTGCTTGTGAAGTACACTGCTAGAGTGAATAATGTTCTCACGTTCTTACATTTGTGAAGGGGCATCCTGAGTCTCAGGTGGCTGTGTACTTTATTACCACCAGCCATTGTATTCAAACCTCATTGAAAAGGAAGTTACACCATAAAGGTCAATTAAATTTTTCTATTGACAGAGGGTCTTTTTTTCATTTAATTAATAAAACAAGAAAAAAAGCTATGATCACAACATCTGAATGAAATCATTTTTTAATTCAAAGTATTTTTTCAACTCTTTTTCAAATAAAAATTGCCCTGACAATTTCGTGATGGATTTTGTAAAAATACATTTTGGCCCCTGTGTCTAGAACTTGACTGTTTTGATCATTTTTTATTCGTTTTCCTCTTCTTATCTTTGCAATCATATTTATGTAAACATTGTGGTACCGGTCGTCCAGTCTCTCGAGTTGCTGCGGGGAGCAATAAACTCACAGAGTACGTTCTGGGAGAAAATCTGAAGAATATTAACATATAAATAGCCTTTTTTATTTACACTGATATATGCTCCCAACTTCTAAACCACAGCATAGCTGTTAACTTTTACACCTTTTAGTGTCAATCCTTTTCTTTACCACTTTGGTGGTGTGATAGCAGTGAGTTACACCGTACCATGATTTCACATGGTTCTCTTTGCATGGGGGTGCTTAAAGTGACATGAAAGGTGCAACGATAGATTTTGAGGCCCCAAATATTGTGGTCATAAAAGGTAATTTCATATATATTACACACTTCAAAGAATTCTTACCTTGTCTTTTGCTACAGAAAGTCTTAAAAGAAAAAAAGTCGATTTGTGATTTCTCATTTCAATTTAAAACATAGGCCTGAAATTTTATCTTTGCTCCTATACGAAATTGAAATTTCACATTTTTGGTTCCAAAATACATTTCTCAGTTTAATCTTTTCAGATGGGAAGCGTTCGATGGAAAACTTTACATCCAGTGCAAAAATCAGTACTTTTTAATTTTTAGGGACACCTGATATGTGAAATCTCTTGCACCTTTAAGAAATCTGGTGGTGATCACACTGATCCATATCCCACACCCGAACGTCCCTGAGGACATCTGACATCACCGCAAAAAGGGAGTAGCGTTATTATGGCTTGTTAGATTTAGGAGCAATTTCCCCCTAACCAATGCAGTGGTTCCACTCTGTATTTTTTTTAAAAGTGCATTTAAATCCATAACCGAGCTCTAATGTGACTCTCTCCATGGATATGATCTTTGCAATAGTTTTTTATTATATAATACCTAAATAGATCCTTTGTCATTGATTGAGGATTCTCGGTCACTGTTTCTTTAAATAAATGATATAGTGCATGCTTACGTCAATACTGTGCATTTATGTTTTCCATTTGGCGTGCATTTTTTGTTCCATTTCGTTTTGTTCCTTGCATCCCTCGTGCGTCTTCACAAAACGCGGTCACCTAATGCACGCACCTATACGGAACTTGCCGGGACTATGATCTATTATGATCATCCGCTGATGCGGTTGTCAGCATCGAGTCCTCGGAATTTTCGGTCTTCGTTGAGTGAACCATGGACGCACGTAAGAGCGTGTTGTTTTGCCGGTAAATTTATGTTTTCAGTAGGATCTACGTGGAATTCCCGCCCATGGAGGTTTCTTCAGACCAAGAACATAGTAGAAGGTAAAATTACATTCAACATTCTAGGCCCTAGCCCTACAGAGCTAGGCCCTGGTTCCGTAGCAAACTTGCACTTGACAGCGGCACAGCCAGGCCAGGCTAAGGGACGTAGCTAGTCAGCAGTCTTAGCTTTCTACTAAGGAAGGATCTATTTAGATGTTATTAAAACACATAAGGATGTTTGTTCAATTCGTGCAATGGAAAGAATATTTTCCATCTCGTTGAAAGATGAATGTTACATTCAACTCGGCTAACGCCTCGTTGATGGAACATTTCATCTTGCAACTCATGACAATATTCTTACCATTGCACTCGTAAACCTTCCTTATTTGTATAACCATTGCACTAAACTATATCAGCTGTGACAAGAATTTGGAGATATTGTTTTTTGTAAAACAAATATTTAGTGCTTAGGTGATTAAAAACACGCCTGTTTTAACGCAGCGGACCTTAAGTAGGGTTGGTCGGTTATGGCAAATTTGTCTTTAATTTTTTTTCTTTTCTGGCGGTCAAAATTGGCCTAAAATTGACCCAAAACCTGAAAATCAGGATAAAAAAATTTTGACAAAACAAGATGTTCTAAAAATATAGCCAAATGACAATTTTGGGCTAAACACAGGCTGATTTTCTGATTTTTGGAAAAACTAAAAAAAATTCTCAAACTTATGGTCGTTCGGGCCTGTTAAGCAGGGTTTTTTTTTTGGTCACCTGATAGAGAGGGGCGGAAGGGAAATGTGATGGTGCTTTTTAAAAGTTGGGGGGGGCACTTCTCATGACAATTAATATTGCTTTGAAAAATTGTAGATGTTCCCTGTTCTTGCCTGTTTGGCTCATTAAATGGAAACCCAAATTTTAATTCCTGTGGCCAGTGGGCATAACCAGACAGTACATGCGAGAAGGGTGCCGAGGCCTTTTTCTGGGGGGGGACTTTGGGTCCTTCCCCATCGATACTGTACAAAATGGTCTGTTCATTTGAGGGGGCTGGTGGGGGGCAAAGTTCTTAGGGGAGAAAAGAGACTACCAAATTCTAAGTTTGCTATTGCTCTAATATGATGTCAATTAATATTTGTATGCTGTCCCCCCTTACGCAGAGGATCACAAAATCCTCTAATGAAAATCAGGTTGTGCCTGTAACCTTAGTTTTAAAAGGGGCAGGACATTTTTTTGGTACAATTTAACAAATTTTGTATCACATAAAGCTTAAAATGTTCTGCTTATGTATGAAACAGTTTTACAAGGATCTCCCCATCATTTTTTATTAATTAGCATATAATCACCCCCCCAGCCATACGCTTAAAAAACGTTTCAAAATAAAGAACAACACCCGCAAACATCCCGGTGACTCAACCTGTTTTAGTCGGTTTTTGCCACTAGGGCCACCAAGAAGCATGTTACAACACGCGAATGCAGAAGCACATACAGCGTAAGTGACAAGCCTTTTGAACAGTTGTTGAAAAAGAAATCCCAACATATTTTGGTATTGAGGGCAAATTAATCTGATCGGTATTCAATCTTAATAAGTACATATTCATTGTTATTTTGTGCGAGATTAGAACTTTATATGACTTGTATTAAGCGAGCAATCGTGAATTAATCACAGCAAGTGCGAATCAAAAATCACGGCATCCTGTAAATTTTTCCGGGATCAATTTGACCAAATATAAGCAGATTTACGTAAGTTTTATGTCTCATTTTGAACATTTAAATATGCTTCATTTTCTCACTGACTTTTTTTGCACTTAGAGGATATTGTTGTACATACATACACAAGGTAATTTTTACATTTAGCGCTTTATTAACAAAGCGAAATGGATTTTTCTAACCTCACCCACCCCCTCAAAAACACGACGGCAGCTTACGCGTGTACCCTCTGCATGTCATGATTCACGCCCGCCGTTTGCTCTGCACAACAGATACACCGTGCGTAGCTCACGTATCTTGCGCCGTGGTCTTACCCCGTCTTACCGTGCATAACTCGTGTTTTTTCTCAGTCCGAAAGGGGTTGTTAAATTACAATTCCAAGCTTTTCAGACCAAATCATTTATTAACAAGAATCTTGGCCATGAAATGATGTGCAGAAATATTCTTGAAATGAAAGTATTAGCACAAACACTGACCATTAAATACCCAATATGAGTTCGGTCGACTGCAATCCGGACCGGCAATTCTACAGCTAAACCCCGTGGCAGCCTCTCGAAAATACGCGATAGTCTCAGATTTGCAAAATTCTACACGAAAATTCTCGTGCTATTTTGTCTAATGCTCTGATTTTTGTACTAAATAATTTAACAAAGATTTTAATTACCAATTCAAATGTTCTCGGCGTCCGGCAAAACGGTCATGGTTATTTTCCTTGGCATTATTTGCTACTCTGTTTCTTGTTGGAGGCTCAAACATAATATCATGAGCTTCGGTCCCCAGCTATTCGGCCATGCCTGTACCTCGTGTTCTCCTTCCCCAAAATCTACCCCCACGTCTTCATCAGAACTCTACTCTGAGCTTCCACACTACAAAAGCACTTCAAACCGCTCATCTGCCATCTCCATTTCAAATTCCTCATAATCCATTTCCATTATTTGTAAAAATGTACGAAAAAGGCACCTTGTACAGATTTAAATACCGCGGTAGTCAGCTTCTGCACCTATCACCGTATGCAGTTCTGCAGTGCTGGCAACCGGAAGTGCCTTGGAGTAAACAGGATGACGTCACGCATAAGGCCTCCCAATGTATGAAGCTCTCCGCCCGTTTTCTGAAGTGCCTTCTTATGACCAATTAATATGGCTCAATTAAAAATGTTGAAGTGCTGATAAAGTTAAATTTTTGTCTATTTTGCTTCTATATACATGTTAAGAATGTAAAAATAAATAAATAAGACTGGTTCTAAAAGATGTCCTGCCCCCTTTAATTTGATTTTTTTTTAAAATATTACAGTACTGCATGTGTGTGCCAATGTACCTGCATTCACTATGAGAGTCATCACAGTGTTACTCCACTTTAGATATCTGTCAGGTAGCCGAAAATATTAAAAAAAGACCAATTTAGGGGTCTTTTACAAAAAAGTCCATTTTTTCGAAGTCATGCAACCCCAAATAAATCCTGTATATTGTCCTGACAATGGCCAATGATTCTGCGACTTTCAAAAGTGAAAGCTGATTGAGAAAAACATACAGGCTAATCATTTCTAATCTCCTGTATATAACGTCTTCCATGATTTACATTGTGTGAAATGTTAGTGTTAACCAACTTTTACTTCAATAACCATTTCATTTATATGGATATTATGTGGCATTTTCTGCAAAGGAAATCAAAACTGGCTTGTGCATGTTCATCCCCCCCACCCCACCGATGCCTACCATCATTCCTACAGTCTGTTTGATTGGCTCATTAGAAGATACAATCTCTGAGTGACCAATCAAAATAGACCTCTATATCTCTTTTGCTTACATCATATAACCCTGACTAATCAAATTGAGTAGAAAGTATTCAGGGGGTTAAATTATGGCCCCAAAATTATAAAATCATTAATGTTGCAAATCATACTGATAATGATAAAAATTGTAAATGTTGTGCTTCTTTGCAAGATTTTCCTTAGAACTCATATTTTATCTATTGAAGCCATAATTTGAACAAAATGGGGAAAGCAAATATTAAACTCCATGTTGTACATGTATTTACTACTGATTTTCCCATTACAAAATTATTTAGATTACTGAAATATATTTCAGGTTTAATTTCCACTGGAAAAATAAACAGTAACAAATTCAACTTAGATGTAGTATTTCATAAAGCAATGGAAAATTTTGAAAGAAGTGCCAGCTGCAGATGTGATTTTTTCTTTATCGTAGACAAACTAAAAGTGACAGGTGCTGAATTTTTGTCGGGATAAACCGATGCTCTTGTATTAATTTCCCATGACAATAACCTGTTTTCGCAAACGAGGGCAATTCCTTGTAATCTCAGATATCGCTAAAGGGATAACTTGCCTTGACCTTGAAATCCAAGTGACGTGAATGAAGTCAAGTCGAACGAGTGGTTCATGTGAAGAAGAAGAGTTAACAAGCTAAAGCCACTGTTTGCATTGTAAATTTGTCTATTTTGTTAAGTTCAGCATTAAAATTAAAACAAGTATTGTAACTCTTGCTCCAATTTGATAGAGATTTGATACTATCGAAGCCCTATCAAATGAAATCCTACAGAATCGGGACACTTGATTTGATAGGTTGTTATCAAAGTCTTTCAAAATTAAATGATCTACATTTTATAGAATTTTGATAAAATATCTATCAACACCTATTCTTTGTCAAAGATGCCTCAAAATTTAGTCCATCATCTGTGACATGATTGCTGGAGGTGCATGTCGAGGGCGAAGCGGAGTGAGGTGTCTTAGTTTGCGCAAATAGCCATACTTAAGTGACAATCAAAGTACTATGTGGTCATCATATGGGAGAGTGTGCCTACTAATTGCTTGCTTGTGCCAACATTATCTGCCAAGCGAATCCTTCCTTTAACCACAATACAAATGCCCGACAGTAACATAAAACAATACCGCCAGATGGTAGTTTCACATTTGTTTGACCACAATGCATTCGAAGGCGTACTTACTATGTATTGCTTAATCAGTTCCCAGGAAAGTTACGGAAGATTTATCCCGGAAAATAAAAAAAAAAAACCACAAAATAAATGCGGAAAGATGATGCGCAGGAGATCCCAATGAGAGGGCACTATACCACATATACAGGAACTGTACAGAATTCATGCATCAGATATGGCCCAAAAGCCTTGTTTGAGTCGGGTCACGATGAACTTGAATGTTGTCTGCAATGTGTAAGCATCAATCTATACTCTAGAGATCAATTTGAGCCAATTTAAGAAGTTTGCAAGTAAATTTGGTGAGTTTTAGGTGTCAATATTGAGATCGAATCAGTTCCTAGCCTAGGCCTGATTACAGGTTTTTACTTATGACGTGACTCACTATCGCAGCCGTGACACTGTGGTTAGTGATCAAAATTTTGCAGCCATGCACTATGTGTACAATGTGCACTCTTCATTTTCAAAATTCTCACATTAAAGAGGGGCAGGCCTATAGCCTAGGCATAGGTCTAGTACGTCATAGCATGTAGGCTTACATGTCTTTTTTTTAAATACTACTACGGGCACATTTCAGTAACATTCCAGGGGGGGGGGGTAACCTGGGGGGAGGGTAACCCACACTGTTGGGGTGCATCAAGCTGCATACAAGGCTATCCATGAAGAACAAGACCTCTAGTCTCAGATGATATATCATGCATTTGCCATTTGCATGATATGGGACTGTGCATGAATCCCGAGCACTTGTCTCGTGAGGAGCGTGGTGTAAATTTGGAATGATCCAAGTGCAAAGTCTCAAAGAAAATGGAAAATGCATGATCCACAAATTTAATGGATTATTCTTTTGTCCTGCATTATATAAAATCAATGATGAGCAAGATTCTAATTAAAATAAACCTCCCGATCAACATTTCAAGGCAGTTTCAAACATGTGCACTGTTGCCTATAACCTTATGGCAGCACATCAATGATGTGATGTGATTGATTGATTAGAATTGATTAGTGAGTTAATCACAGAAGAAAAGTTGTACAGGGATGTGTTAATATTCACAAAAATTAATAAAATTTGCATAATTGGGTGCTTTTGAGGCCACTTTTGGGTGAAATACACCCAATTTAACTGAATTGGGTGCTTTTTAGGCCTCTCTCTTCTGCTGGAATCCGCCCAATGCATGTGAATTGGGTGGATATCTGTTTAAAAGCACCCATTTCATGTAAATTGGTGCTTTTAATGCCATTTTGATAGAATTTGCTCATATCATGTGAATTATGTACTCTGACTTCAGAGTTGTAAAAGCTAAATTGGGTCTTTTGTAGTGCTTCCTCTGCCATCCTTCACAATATGTGCTATCTTCAGCAGATAGCAAAAATAAAAAAAAAATTGCTGCAGATCATTTTTTACTCATTTCTGGTCTCTATATTTTGGCTACAATGGCTCGTACTGATAGAATAACATTAAATATTATGAAAATAGGTGTCTTCAGAAATTTTCCAGTCTCTTCAGGAATCACACCACTAAATAAACTAGGTGTAGCAGACGACGTCAGTGCTGAGACAGTGTTGGCGTCCCAAATATGGCCCTTGCCTAAATGAAGAGTCACAAAATGTTGATAAGTTGTATCTTTAAATGAAATTTGAAATTAATCATAATGTGTGGACTAGTAACAAGCCATTTGGGCGGTAAATATTTTGTCTGTGCCATTTTTGTATAATTTCTGAGGATTTGGGGAAACTGTGAAATTTAATTTATACTAACATTCAACTAGGCGTGGACGTTTTGAAAACAGGCAAATCTTTCGATGCTCTGTAACTCAAAAAATCAGCCTTCATCATATGACTTTTTCATTTTTGTTGAAGAGGTATGGTCCTAATCTTCCCCCAAAATCCAGTTTTGACATAACCAGTCGCTTTATAGCCGAGAAATTGACGTTTGGTGAGAGGTCATTTTGTACACAAGTCTATGGGGAGTTATTTAGTGGTGTGATTCCTACTAAATAACTCCCCATAGACATATTGGGAAAATGATCTTTAGATCTATTTAGTAACTCTTGAGCTACACATGGGAACCACCTTAATATATCAACGTCAAATTTGATAGTATTGTATAAACAGTGGTCAATTTTGGTAGGTATTTGATAATATTGAAAATTACTATCAAAGGGTTAGGTCTTCTCAAAATGTGATAGGGTGTTGATACTGCCAAATTCATATCAAAATTGACTTGATATAGTTTTGGTATATTAAAACCCTATCATATGCCCTTTCTCATATTTGATAGTAAATTTTTCTGCAAAGGGAAGTCATATTAAAGAACCACCCCATAAGCACCCCAAAAGCAAAGACTTGAAAAATAAGAGTGAATTTTAACCATTTTGAATACCTTTTTGATATTTTTTAAGGACAGCATAAAAAAAATTATAAGTCAAAACTGCAAGAATAAATATGGGGGGGGGAAAGATGATACCCTTATTAAAATATCGTTTGAACTGTTTTGACGAATTAACAAACAAAAAACAAACAGTTTATAATGGCATAGAAGCAATATAGTTAGCATCATATAAAGAGATGCTCTTGATATAGATTTCCCGAGATATTACGCCGGTTTGTATGGAAGCAGGGCAATTCCCTCAAGCCTCACAATTCAAACATCATGAATAATTCAACATTACATTGACTTGGAGTACCCTTATGTTAGAGAACTCTCTTGACATTGGGTATAAGCCAATGCAAATGTCAGCAAAGCCCAGAGATGAAGTCCCCGATAATACTGATATAGCCTATATGCCCTCTAAGCATTTTTCCCTTTCTCACCATTATCGTTGTCCAGAAAGAATTGGACTGTATTTTGATTAAGTGAAATAGCCAATGTTTGCTAGTACATTGACCTTTCTGTTTAGTTCAACAAATTTTAAGTAATCATATTAATGTGCATTTAATGTTAGATTTCCCCAAGTTTAGCAATTGTAAATGTCATTAAACCCACAGAAAGTTATTGCAGTAACATACCCAGACAATAGTAAAGATAGGAACTCATCCCAACTCTAAGCCCAAGGCTGGTATTCTGAAAGGGAGACTAACTTTAGACCTGGGTTTAAACCAGGGTTAGTCCTACATGAGCGGACCTTTTTTCCTTCCAACATACTCTAAAATGTGCTGTAACAGGTGAGAAAATTCCTCATGGATGGGCCGAAACGGTCCATTCATGAGGAATTTTCTCATCCGTTACATTTAACTTTCACTTTATTTTGAAAGAAGAAAAGGTCCACTCATGTAGGACTAAACCTGGTTTAAACCCAGGTCTAAAATTAGTCTCCCTTTCAGAATACCAGCCCAAATCTTTAACCCCCTGAGGTCTACTGGCCAATTTGATTGGTTATACATTGGGTTACATGTATATGATGTATTTAGCCAGTCAGAGACAAGGTAAGAAAAGTTTAAACAAATTGTACAGATAATGGAAAGTCTATTTTGATTGGTTACTCAGAGATTATATCATGCTATATCACGTAATGAGCCAATTAGAGATAATGGTAAGAAATTTGGTAGACCTCAGGGGGTTAAATAATAACTGGTAGTTATTGGACTATTACTGATTGTTATAAGACTGCAGGAGCCGATTGTCGTAATCATCAGACAAAATATAATTTCATAAATATGAGTAATTGTAAAAAAGATTAATTTTGATGGCACCAACAGATGCGATGTATTGAAAGCTGTTTTGGTAATCATTTTGTCCAAGTATATTATGCTCCAGATTTCTCATGGAGTTATTCTCCAGCCGTTTTATTGAGCTGATTACGAAAAGTGTGATTTTTTTTTTATTAAAGGGATTAGCAGCGATATTGCAAGAGAATCGAAAAATGTGGAAATGCATTTGTTTTAAGTTATAAATCAGGGATAAGTGTGTACAATTCCATATTACTGCTTTAATGTTGAAACAACCCACCAAATAGTGAAAAAAATGAAGTATTTGAGGAAATTTGTCATACCGTCTCCCGTAAATAGACATACAGCGATGACGTCTCAAAATCTACAATAAACAGCTGATTGCAGTTTACAGTAGCACAGAATTAACAAAGATCAATCATGTTTGTGTTTGAGGTCAAACTATTGATCATGGTGCACAAAATCACGATTACAATCTGGGATATTCACCGAGAATGGCTTTTTTGATCTCAAGTCGGAATTTTGATACGCACGTATAGAAATTAAAGAATCAGATAAAAAGTACTGCCTTGTCTTTAATACACTGATTTCAAGCCAACCACTTGCAGGTTATGTTTGCATATCCATGCCAGTAACAAAAATACAAAAAATATGAATTTTGATGAGTTTTTCGATGTTTCGGATTAGCAAATCGCTGCTAATCCCTTTAATTGTGGTCAGATTTTCAAATTGCAAGTTTGAGCTCTATATGGTACCTGGTTGATGCATTTCTAAAATCCTCTTTACAGGGAAGTCTTGAAATCTCAAAATTTAATTTAATTTTTACTTTTTTTAAATTTCATTTATTTTAGAACAAATTTTATCATAGTTCTAGATCATAATCACATGCATTAGAATAACTTAAAGAATATCAACTAGATGGTTATTTTTGGATTTGACTTGCGTGTAAGATGACCCCTATTTAATAAAGATTCATTTTCAACATTCAAAAGATAGCTATCATCTTCTTTTTAAATGAATTCAATCTCTTTTCTTTTATATTTGTTTTAAATACTTTTTATTTAATTTTACTTTATTTTTATTGTATTTTGAACAAATTTGCTCCATAGTTTGGATCAAAATCACACACATTGAAATAGGGATGGCATACTGCCATTTTTGGGGCTTGGCTTGCATACTCTTTACTTGAATCACTGCCATGCTTATCACTTTCAAAAACCTACTTAGTAGTGGTGTGATATGCATTTAGATTTTAGGATGTGCATTGAGATCATTGTAAAGAGCTGGGAATGTCCCCAAACAAACTTCCCCATGTGTGTGTGTCAGTGATCCCTAACTTCCACAAGTGTAAGTTAAGTACCAGGGGCCTGTTCCCCAAACTTGTGAGTAACCCTACGTGTATACTAACTCAAGCGTATGTCCTACATAACAGACCTTTTCATACCAATTACACAGTGCTTTGGACAAATTGGTCCACTCAGGCATTACGTAGTATGTACATAGATTTACGACTGTGTTTCGGGAACGGACCCCAGAACACAGAAGGCATTTTCTCAATGGCTAGTGCTGTTTGAACATAAGATCTATGCACCCAACTCCCTGCATCCAAATGATTTTTGACCACCAATGCTGTGCAGATTCCTGTCAGAGTTAGGCCTAAAAAAAATAATTGTTTGATTGGCGTAACATAGAAAAAAAAATAGGGTAGGTAGGTCGGATTTTTTTTTTTTTTTTTTTATGTTTCACATACCAGAACACAAAATATATGACACACATACAAAAACAAATGGCACATCTTCACTTTTTCTGTAACACATCTTTTTATTGGTCATTTTGAAAGTCCTGCAATCCTTTAGAGTGCCGAAATATAACGTCATTGAATTCCTGTTTTTGCATTTCAGCGTTTTCATGACCATATATCAGTAAAGTAAGTATTTTTTTGCACACAAAAAAATAAAAATATTTAGGGTCGGCGGTAAAAAATAGGGTCGGTCGGGTTACGCCAATCAAACAATTTTTTTTTTTAGGCCTTATTCTGCATATTGAAGAGTTCCCAAATTTCTTTGTGAGGTCAGCATAGCTAAGCCTTTCAACCCTGGTAGATTTCTGTATAGGTTTGTAACATGTAAGTCAGTGGTTTTTGAGATGGCTTCCCAAATGACCTGGTCATTTGGGAAGCCATCTCAAAAAAACACTGACCTAAGACTACGCTTGTTTGTACTCATTTGAATGCATTATTCATGCTGATTCTAAATATGGACATAAAAATGCTTAACTTTTAAATTGTTGAAAAAATGGATTTTGATCTGTGAGCAATTGCAGTTGTCCATAGCAACCAAAGGGTTAAAGCAAGTCTAAAGTGTAATTGATTTAAGGGACAGGAGGAGATATTCTGAAGACATAATTGTCCCCTACTTTGCTCTTCTTGATTGTTTCTTCTTGAATATGTCAGTGAACAAAAAAAAAAAAAAAAAAAACAGGCATTACGTAGTATGCACATAGATTTACGACTGTGTTTCGGGAACGGACCCCAGAACACAGAAGGCATTTTCTCAATGGCTAGTGCTGTTTGAACATAAGATCTATGCATCCAAATGATGTTCTATTTTTGACCACCAATGCTGTGCAGATTCCTGTCAGAGTTATTCTGCATATTGAAGAGTTCCCAAATTTCTTTGTGAGGTCAGCATAGCTAAGCCTTTCAACCCTGGTAGATTTCTGTATAGGTTTGTAACATGTAAGTCAGTGGTTTTTTAGATGGCTTCCCAAATGACCTGGTCATTTGGGAAGCCATCTCAAAAAAAAACACTGACCTAAGACTACGCTTGTTTGTACTCATTTGAATGCATTATTCATGCTGATTCTAAATATGGACATAAAAATGCTTAACTTTTAAATTGTTGAAAAAATGGATTTTGATCTGTGAGCAATTGCAGTTGTCCATAGCAACCAAAGGGTTAAAGCAAGTCTAAAGTGTAATTGATTTAAGGGACAGGAGGAGATATTCTGAAGACATAATTGTCCCCTACTTTGCTCTTCTTGATTGTTTCTTCTTGAATATGTCAGTGAACGAAAGCATTAAATTTCAAAACCACTGCGAATGAGCCATTTCTTGGTAGGTCATCAACTTCTCAGACCTGAGATACCATTTGGTGGCCTGTGAAGGGGGAAGGCTGTTATGATGTGATCAGCTGTCTGCTCTTCTGCACCACACTCACAAGTTAGACTTTCGGCCATACCCCATCTGAACAGAAAAGCCTTAACGCATCTGATAATAAGATAGAACAACAAACATATCGTCATGAATCTTCCAAACAGGCCAATCGACCAAAAGTAAAATTTTGAGATATCGGCGATTGAAGATTTAGAGAATTATGAACTTGCATATCTAAAATTTGAAACATTTTAGGAAAATGATTTTATGTGTACATAGTGGACATTGAAACGTTCATCATTTTGAGCACACTTTCAATTCAAGTATCCTTTGTTTTCCTTGTCAAATTTAATAATAAAGTGATTGGTCTGTTTGCAAAAACTAAAAACGTCCTCTGTTTCTATGTCAAAGGAGACGAATGCGCATTTGCCTGTTTGGCGTACTCAAAAAGAGTCGATCGATCGCCTCAGACGGTGGTATTGAACATGTTAAAAAAATTGTGATTTTTCTGTTTATTGTTTGAAGGTGTATATTTTGATAACTTTTGCAGTGTAAAAGGAATCAAATATCACTATTTTATCAAGAAGAAAGCTTTATCTTACTATCAAGTCATATTTGTATTAATTTTACGAGGCGTTCGGACGAAAATCATTTTAATTCTCAATAACGAAAACTGTAGGAAGAGTATATTGGCAATAGTGTCAAATGATGTTTCTAAAAATCGTAAAAACAAACGGCTTCGGAGTGTGTGTTGGTACAATTTAGGGTTGTTGTCGACAAGGCTTTGTCGACAATATTGTCGCGACATGCATTTATTCTTGCTGTCGACAAGCATGGACTGATTGTCGATAAAAATCTAGTTATAAAATTACCTTATATAAGCTTAAAAAAAAAAAAAAAAAAAAAAAAACGTCCTCTGTTTCTATGTCAAAGGAGACGAATGCGCATTCGCCTGTTTGGCGTACTCAAAAAGAGTCGATCGATCGCCTCAGACGGTGGTATTGAACATGTTAAAAAAATTGTGATTTTTCTGTTTATTGTTTGAAGGTGTATATTTTGATAACTTTTGCAGAGTAAAAGGAATCAAACATCACTATTTTATCAAGAAGAAAGCTTTATCTTACTATCAAGTCATATTTGTATTAATTTTATGAGGCGTTCGGACGAAAATCATTTTAATTTTTCAATAACGAAAACTGTAGGAAGAGTATATTGGCAATAGTGTCAAATGATGTTTCTAAAAATCGTAAAAACAAACGGCTTCGGAGTGTGTGTTGGTACAATTTGAAATGAAATTGACATTCCCATGGATATTATTTTATTTTTGTCATCAAACAGACCATTGCATATGTTTCACCTTTGGAGTCACAGCACTGGTACAGTATAGTTGAAAACTTTCTATGAGTAAAAAACAAACCATTTTGAGGTTAAGATGGCCGTTTGCCGGCATTTCTACTGTGGTGCTCAACGGTTAACTTGTATTTCAAAGACTTCTGACGTTTAATTTCAATTCAAATTGCCAAAATTTCTGATTATCAAAGTGGTATTTATTGAAAATGCAGAATGATAATTTTCTCACATTAAACATCTTTCTTTATTGGAATTGAAAGGAAAATAATTTCCTCTATCTACTCAATAAAGTGAAGTGTAATCGGGTTGCATTCAAATATATTGAGTAATTTCAATGAGTAATCTTTTAATGTACCATTAATCATGTATTTTAATTGAGATGGCTGATAATGTGAATAATAATTTTTCTACATGCACTGCAAAAACTAGGGTGTTAAAATTAACCGCTGGTGTTCTAGGAGGATCACACCAAGAGGATGTCAAAATTCAACACCTTTGGTGTTATTTTAACACCCTATTGTGTTGTGTTAATACTCAAAATCACATTACTTTATTGCGCTTATATTTGGTAAGTACACAGAGAAATTATCAAGTTAGTTTAATTAATAATAAACTAAGTTGCCGAAACTTAAAATAATATCGTAGGTATGTGGGGAAATATAGCAAAGAAAAGAGGAAAAACGGAAAATATCTTGAGGTACTATGTTTTACATATCATTATTGATCTTAATTTGGCTGTAAATTAATCATGTAAGTAACCTTTATACATGTAAGCCTATCTAACTGAGAATCGAACCTGGGACCCTCTGATATGAACCCGAATATCTAACCATGATACTATGCTACCTTATATACAGGGAATATATAAGAATATTGAATTTATATGCATTACTTTCCTTTCAAATTAATATATTGCAAATTAAAATGAACAAATATCATACCAAAACGTGAAACAAGGTTTTTCAAAAGGGTTTTTGAACTATCTATAAAAACAATTGAAGTGAAAATAAGTTACTACATCAGTGCTTGTTTGTGACCTTTCTGGTGTTACAAATTGTCTTGTTGTTGTTAACTTTTAATTACTAACATAGCTGATTTGAATCGTTTTTTATTTAATTACAGCTTCAACAATCAATTAATTTCCAGCAACAGGTGTAAACTGAGTAATTGCTACTATTTTTTTGCACAATTTACCGTAACTTAATACATGCATGTTTGTGTTATCATTTCTCAAATGAAATAAGGGTATTTGTGAAATTATTCTCGTGAAACGTATGTTTTAATTTCTACAAAAATAAAAAATAATAATAAAACTCAACTGGCGCGATTCAAAACTGAAGGTTCCTTTTTGCCGTGCTCAGCGCCCGGATTGTCGCTTAGACAGTCAAGAAATCTTAGAATCTACGTCTAGTAAAGAACACAGCTAAAATGCATATTTTTAAACTTATTACCACTACTAACATGCATCTTGTATTTGACGAAATAACATGGACTTCACAATACAAAGGATCAGAAAAAGACAATACTTGGCGGTAATTTAAAAAATCAAGCGTTTGGGTATGATTTCCAAAAGTGAAAATCTATTATATCTAAAAATTGGAATGTTATTTTTGCTCAATATTTGGTATATGAAAAGAGCTTGTGATATACTATCATAATATGCAAAAAAACTCAATTTCGCCAAGATGGTCGATTGGCCTGTTTGGAAGACTCATGACGATATCATCAGCACAAATTTATAATAAAGAAAGATTTGACTCTAACAAGCAATTCTGATATAAACATAGTAGACCATATTAATAAATATCACAACCTCTTTAATCAGTTCTTATCGTCAGCACAGTTACTACACTTTTGGTTTATAGTTCACTTCAGGGGAAAGTTATAGGTGATTTACCATTACAAATATGCACAGTTAATAGAAGGAATGGGAATTGAAGCCAAGAGTCTCTTTAAATGCCCTGGATCCTACTGCAATCGGGAAGCACACAGGGTCTCACCTTGTCATCTTGGTTTCTTGACAACATACTTGAAATAGAAATATGAAATTCTCTTCACAGACAATTGACAAATTTCATGCAAAATAGAATTTTTTCCTAATATGAAATGTAGGTCGGATATCATGAAATCTATGTCAGACTTGAACATGGTCACAGCATAAGGAAAGTTAAATGAGTATTGAGCAATCTATAAAAAATTGAATATCTTATTTCTGGTTTCCAATTTAAAGGTGCATTGCATTGTTGAGTGTCATTTTCTTCAAAGAGTGTTACATTACATCTCACGGCTGCTGTGAAAACAGTGAAAAGACTTGGACAAATGTGCTGATGCATACAGTGGTGAATAGGGCAATATTGTTACCTCGACAATGCTCAGGGAGCAAGGGTATAATAAAAATCTTTAATAAGGCTATTCACTGCTTTCACTGCATCTCAGCTGCATTGAAAGCAGTGAACAGCCATTGACAATTGCACTGAATCAGATGATACAGTGGTGCATAGGGCATTATTGTAACCTCAACAATGCTCAGGAAACATGGGTAAAATAAGAATCTTTAATAAGGCTATTCACTGCTTCCACTGCATCTCAAAGTTGCAGTGAACAGCCTTGGAAAATGCACTGAGGCATGTAGTGGTGAATAGGGATGTATTGCTGCATCTCTCAGCTGCTGTGAATAGTCCTGGACAAATGCACTGTTGCATACAGTGGTGAATAGGATAGTATCGTAAGCTCAACAATGCTCAGGGAATGTGGGTGTTATAAGAATCTTTAACAAGACTATTCATCACTTTTTCTGCATTTCTCAGCTGCAGTGAATAGTCCTGGACAAATTCACTGATACATACAGTGATGAATAGGACAGCATTGTTACCTTAGCAATACTCAGGGAACATGGGTAGAATCTTTAACAGGACTATTGACTACGTTCACTGCATCTCACAGCTGCTGTGAAAGCAGTGAATAGCCTTGGACATGCACTGATGTATGATGTGGTGAATAGGGCAGTATTGTATTCAACAATGGCCAGGGAACACCTAAAAATAAAGGTTCCATTTAGAACCATTTGGTCCTCTATTTAAACTCCTCACCCAAAATAAATTCATGAAACCAATTTTGTTTCTTTAAAGCCACTATCAGTGATTTCTTAATTTTCTTATTTTTGTATCTTCTTCACAAAATTGGTATAATGGAGTCATTTCAAATAAAGTAGGCCATGTCTCATAGACTATCACATATAACCTGGATATTGTTACAGAGTCATCTGCTCATGATTGTTTAGTTAAAGACACTATCAGTGATTCACCCAAAAGAGTCAAAATATTTAAAAATTGCAGAAACAGCTTAAAAGTGAATGAAGAGGCTATAGAATTCTCACAAGCTATTTTCCAAATGAAAAATTGCTAGAAAAGGAAGAAAAGATTAGTATTCAAAGATATGAATCCGCATACAATTATGTGTTGTAGTAAGTGTCCGTACGGAGAGTAATGACCAAAATATCTGATTTTGTCCTTATTAGACTAGTTTTGGTTTTATAACTTATGGGGTTTACCTATACCAGGGGTTCTCAATAGGCGGCCTGCGGGCCAAATCCGGCCCCCAACCATTGATTTTTGGCCCTCGACTTGCTCAAAAGTAAAAAGGAAACATAAGAAATTCATGTGTATTTGGCTCTCAAGTAGGGAATTTTCAAATGTGTTTGGCATTCTCTGGCCCTTCAGCTACTATAATCTAGAACCCCTGACCTATACTTGTTATAAACATGCAAAATCTTATTTTTTATAATTTGTTCGATTTTCTGATAAGTAAATCACTGATAGTGCCTTTAAACATGTACATTTTTCAGAATTTGGCTACTGTTGCTAAGTCTGTTAGGACACACACCCACTCATCTTCCTCATACATCCTATAAAATTGTTTTCACATCTACCATTTACACAATTTATTTTTCACATGCATTGGACAGATTAGAACGTACGCCCACTTTCCCGCCAAAACGGCACACCATCGTGTTGCACATAGACGCTGTACATGCAATGATCAACATGCCCATTTGTTATGTCCAAGAAATTATGAATCAGAGTATAGTTTCAAAAATGCCCAAAACTGATTTTTTTAAAAATAAATTTGATTGTATTCTGTAAAGAAAATCACTGATAGTGCCTTTAAGGTGGTCCAATTAGATTAGCTCTACATGTAAAATGCAGGTTTTCATCAAGCTCTTTTGTTAATTTTTCTGGCTTTCATGAAATTTGAGACTTTTAGGCATAATCTTTTATTTTAAGATCAAAAATTGTTTTGTCATACCAGAAATCATACATTACTTTAAATATATCTATATAGAAAAAAAATGCATATATCATGCTCACATCAACCCACTATTGAAGAAGGCATGTTGTCATTTTATTTTTCCTACATGTCATATACCATACCATAACAGAGCATTAGGTGCTGGTAGCTGTATATAACTATCTTATTGCATCACTTACCTTTTCAATGCTGCTATATAATGTATAAATTTGATTACTGATCAGATACCTCAGTTATTAAAATGTCCTTATCAGACTCCTGATGGTATGATATTGAAAGATATGAGTATGCTTTATTATATATATGAAGTAAATGAGGAGAAGGGAAAAAAATAACAATAAAGGCCTACCAAAAAGAAGTCGGTTCTAACAGAACAAGAGCCAGACTGATTATAATTTGACATTTTGGATATGATTTTTTTTCCAATTTGCTGTTTGCCTGTAAAGTCAACCATTTTTGGCAAAAGATTATTTTTTTTAAATAAAAATGGCCAAACAAGAGAAAAAAATGTTCAAATTTTAGAGATTTTTTAGGGTCATTTGCAAATAAGAAAAAAAAAAGAAATGTCTGACCAACTGACCCACTTGAAAAGTCCATCCAACCAAAGAGTGTTTTTCTTTGTTGCCTAAGGGGCCTGCCAACCAAGTTATTGACAATTCTAGGCTAAACCTAACCACTTGTTGAACAAATTAAAATGTATCCTATTGGTTAGGATTGGGTAGAAGACACTTGGTAACAGCAAAACTGTGATAATGCATATTTTATATAATTTTTCTTGACATTGTTAACAAAACAGCTGAAAAAGTGGCAACTTAGCAGATATTCCTTTAAGTACCTGCATGAACTGCCCAGTTACTATTGCAATCTTATTTTGAAACTAGTAGATATAAAAAAAAAAAAAAAAAAAAACCCTTTAAAAATCGTAAATGTAAGAGGGATATGAAGCTCCTATTCACTCTGTGTTAAATATTTACGTTCATGTATGCCTTGGCTAAGTATGTGCAAAAAAGTCACATAAGTCAACTCCCTTCCCATACCTTTTACATGGATATTTCCCCTTGACTCGCCCTTTCCTTTTTAAAGGAATTTTTATTTAGGGTCATTTGCAAATAAGAAAAAAAAAAGAAATGTCTGACCAACTGACCCACTTGAAAAGTCCATCCAACCAAAGAGTGTTTTTCTTTGTTGCCTAAGGGGCCTGCCAACCAAGTTATTGACAATTCTAGGCTAAACCTAACCACTTGTTGAACAAATTAAAATGTATCCTATTGGTTAGGATTGGGTAGAAGACACTTGGTAACAGCAAAACTGTGATAATGCATATTTTATATAATTTTTCTTGACATTGTTAACAAAACAGCTGAAAAAGTGGCAACTTAGCAGATATTCCTTTAAGTACCTGCATGAACTGCCCAGTTACTATTGCAATCTTATTTTGAAACTAGTAGATATAAAAAAACACTCCAACCTTCCAGTGCCTTGACCCACCCTTTCAAACAATCCTTCAACTGAAGATTGGATGTTATTAACTAAGTACTTTGTAGCTTTTTAATGAATTATTATACTTCTGGCCTTGTGTCAACTCAAGTGGAATCCCAGTAATTACTGTAGTAAATAGAAATGTATTTAATTGCATATTACAAAAATGGCTGTTTTTGCTCAGGTTATTTTTTGTTGCATAACAAGTCAATTTAATTCATCAAATACCATTGTATTGGGAAAGATTTTTACGTCAGCAAGAGGCTTGTAACTTCAAAATGAGAAAATGCCTTATCATTGCATTGTGGGCACCTTTCAAGGAAAGCTTTATAAATCAAGCGAATGATGGCAATTTGATCATAAGAGTCAATCTTGCATGCTTAATGATGCATGTAAACAGTGCTCTACAACATCTTAATTTTGCACTTAAGGGTACCTGCACATATTTTGAGCATGGTTTTTCCTTCTCTTTCTTTCTGATATATGAGATGAAATTCTGGGTCACAAAAATTCATTGGATCTTGTCTTAAACTACTTGATAATAACATCAGTTCATGTCAGATGACTGAGCTTTGTTACTCTAATGAGTGTGATCTTCAGATTAAACATCTGAAATTGGCTGGAAAGATGAGACTAGACTATCGAGAGCTCAGCCATCTCATAAATGGATTTTATTTTACTCACAGTTGGATCTCAAGTGAGCTAGCAAAGAAATTTGGCTGCAGCAGAATTCAAGCCGGCTACCTCTGGAATTGTGAGTTTAGTACTCTACCAAAGTTGTCTTTAAACAGTGGGTCCTGAGATGGTTCCTTGGGGGACACACTCACCTGATGAACCATCTTTCAACAACCTTTTCAAGATAGCATCTTACACATATTTGAAAATATACTATATAGGGCAGGCTATCGCATAAACAAACCTGTGCAACAATGTAAAAGTATTCATTTTTGTCTATGTTGTGTCAGGGCACAACGATAACAAGTATGGTGACAAATATAAAGGCAATTTGCAACTCTTTCCCTTGGTAAATTTTCTGTGAGATACACATCATTTTAAGGAAGTGCTGCAGACTTTGAAGACATGACCACAGAAAAGAGGCAAGATGTGAGCAATGTACCCTTAATGCATTCTGTCCTTAAAGTGTTTTCCCCCTCAGCTGGACACTATTGATTTGATCACTATTATGAAACGGAATTGGCCTAATGACTGCTTTATGAATGGGGATGGTATTTTCACCTGCTTTTTAATGGACGATAATGTATGCATTTAACTCGACTTAATTTACAGAGCAAGTTAACATTTTGAAGTCTTATGGAGGTCAACTAGCGTGTGAATGCCCACACTTTGAATGTATGGATGTGTATGTGCGTGCTCAGCTGTTTTAAGAAAGGGGATAAGCAACAATAATGTGAGAGGGTCACAGAATGTGGAAATTTGTAATGTTGGCTTATACATTTGAGACAAGTGTATACAATTCCATTGCTACTTTAATGTACAACAAAATCACCAAATAGTTTAAAAAAATGATGTATTTGAGATATCGATTATGTCATCAACTGCAAATTGACATGAAGTTATAGTGAATCAAAATGTACACTAAACAGCTGATTGTGGTACACACCACAATGATCAGTAATGTATGTGATTGTAGTCAAACTGGACAGGTCATGGTGCACAATATTGCAAAATCTGGGTCATGTGAAGGGAAAGGTTTTTTTTTTTTATCACAAGTCAATCTTTTTATATGCACCCCAGAGAAAGTCCAGTACCATATAAAATGTGCTGGACACTTGTAGATTCAGTTCTGCTCTCTTCTGCTTCTGCTCTCTTCCTTTTGTCAATATTTTCATTTGAAAAAAAATACCTTGGGAGAATTTTATAGACTTATCCTTCACTTTTAAGCTACCCCTGCAATATATATCAAATATGTTGATGCTTTTAATTGTTTTCAGTGGCGTAAATTTCTTTTTGACATTGGGGGATGGTGTTGATGAAAATTTATGAATGAAACAGGGTTTGCTGAAAAGATCCATTACTAGCACATGTGCGCGCGGAAATTTGCCATTTTTGTGGGCCGCCAGCTATAGCTGGCAGGACCACTTAGCAATCCGTTGTGCGTGTGTATGTGTGGATGTGTGTGTGGATGTGTGTGTGGATGTGTGTATGTGTGTGTCACAAATTGTTAAGTTTTTTTTTAAATTGACCTCAATTGAAAAGTTTAACTTCAATTGGAACCAAACTTCTGTCATAGGTGCACAATGGGATCCCTCATATGTTGATGAGGTCAAAGGTCATGTTGAAAGGTCAAAGGTCATGTGAGGTCAAGTTGAAAAATGGGCTTAAAATGTAAAATTGATCTAAATTGAAAACTTGAAGTTCAATTGGAACCAAACTTTTGTCATAGGTGCACCATGCGATCCCTCATATGTTGATGAGATCAAAGGTCATGTGCCAGGGTCAAAGGTCATGGGGCGGCCCACAGCTTATATTCTTTGAATATAGCGAGCGCGAAAGCCGAGAACCGCGAAATTCTAGTTAAACTATTATTTTTAAACTATTATGGTAAAATACGAGGTTATTTTTGGTGAAAACACATGGACAGGTATCAACATTGGGGGGGGGGGATGATCATATTGACCATCCCCCCTCATCAAAATATGGGAGATATATCCTCCCATCCTTGGGATTTACGCCTATGATTATTTTGATCCATATGCCCAACATACTTGTATCAAAAAGTAAGTAAATGCAATAGATGGTTCACATTTGTTCATTTTTTTTTTGGCGGAGAGTATATGTTACAAATTATGCCTGGGAATATACCATGCTGTAAAAATGTGCATGCTTATTAGGGCTTACATTTGATCATAAGAAGTTTCAAACTTAGGTACTTTAAAAGTCAATGCATTTGAGATGTGTCACAGATGTGATCAACAAACTCGGTCCTCATATCTATAATGAAAAAACAACTTTGAACCTGATTGAAAACACAGTCATGTCCCAGCTCTTCACTTATACTAGCTCTTGTCAGACACTGTGCCTGTTTTGATGTCTATGACTTAAGGTGATGCTGTGACGGTAGTGGTATTACCCAGGGCATAAGCCTTATTTTGCAAAAGCCCTTAATTAAGGCGTTAAAGCAGTGGTCCAAGATTTCTGGAGAAGTATGGCAAATGGGCAAGAGTTCCGTATGTACTCCCCCTTCAAACTTCTACATGTAACAAATTAATTTGTATTTTTGGCCTTTAAGTTAGGGTATATGTTAGTTTTAGGCCATAAATAACAATTTGTTTCCTGTGGAATTTTAAAGGGGGTGCATATGGAACTGATGGAAATGTTATCTGATTTTGCTATTTAGCAAAAAATATACCTCGACAAACTGAACAAAGTCATCGCAGATTTAACATGTCTAGTTGGCTTGCACCTTCTCTCCCGCTTGGAGCAGAGTCATTGCTGACCACTTTCCAACTGCACACAATCACTCCATGAACAAACTTCTTTGTAACAATTACAAATGAAGAGCGCCGCTCATTACTCTCATTACTGAATGGCGACGTCATATTTGTGATACAGCTTGGGGAGATTTCGGAAATTCTGCAATGTGTGTTCATGACGTTCGAGAGACTTCTTTGACCTCAGGTGGTCAAAATATAATGGGAAAATCCGGGATGGTCTCGGCTATTGGAAGCTGAAAACAGAATTCAAATCAGACTTTCCGTTGGTGAATTTTGGTGTTGTTTTTGTGTTAGTAAAGTTGTGCCATGAGTCAATCCTAGAAATTGGGGGTTGAAAAAGTACTCCTAAATAATTGTATATTATGCGTGATATACTGTGACTAGTGAGATGTACTATTTGTGTCGGTGTCAATTGGTCAATTCTGAACACCTGTCTCATCTATGCAAGGTGACACGAAAGTTTACTATGCTGACATTGCAAATATGCATGGCTATTTTCTGACAGTGGAACCAAGTTTGAATTGGGAAATGCAATGGGAGTATTGATTGTTGTCATAATCATATGCGCGGAACTGTGTTTTGACCAAGAAGGGCCATTTGCGGCGCGGTCAAGCATGGTTTGCATGACACGTACAATGTACACACACAGGTTTACTGCATTCGGTTGTGTGTATACTGCAACGCGGTTCATTTAAACTTAGGTCAGTCAGCTGCGGCTTGATCGATCGCTATAGATAGCCGAGAGTCTTATGGTTATTTGCATATATAGTAATGTACTACACATGTGCGAATTGCCGTCGGTGACTAGTGTCGGTGACTAGAATCTTTTATACAGGCTTCAATAGAGTAGGTTTGTTTGTGCACTCATGATGCGTGCCAACTCATCGGCCACTTTCAAACTGCACACAACCACTCAAGATGCGCGCCAACTCATCGGCTACTGCTCATGCCGACCATCCCGATTCAAAAATCCGCCACAATTGTTTTAAGCTGCAAGGAAAATTGTGGCTGGGATTTTCAAATTCGCCAAATGCTCCCAACTATGCAAGACTGCAGAAGACTGTACAAGTCAGTCCCAGACCTTGCCAAAATTACGCATGAAAAGAAAGAAAAAAATACTCACAATTTTCTAAAAATGGTCAATTGGCACCAGTCTTGAGCAGTCTGGAAGTGGTTTTCTAGCAAAACATCAGCTGTGTGACTGAGCCTTTACCCAAACTGTATAATACATCCACAAATAATAATTCGGCCCTATTTGCCAATTATTTTCAACACAATTACTCTAATCTAGATTTTTGATATTCTTTTGTTTACAAACGAATATGGTTTGTAAGCAAGTTTCCCTTGCACCATTCATACAAACAATTTTGAATATTGGTATCATTTGACCCTGAAAAGTTGTGTATATGTTTCCAAATGATACCACTCTTAATGCTTTTTGTTAATACCATATAGACATTTTTGCAAGAGTAGTCTTCCCCATTGTAATCCCTAATAAAATTTGAAGGTAATCATGTAGATCTAATGCTAGTGAGCACCATGTCCTGTTTGATCACTTCCAAGTTTACAACAACAACATCTTGATTACATTTTGTTTACCAATATCCATATTTGTGTTATGTCTGTACATCTGTCAAGCCAAAGAATATTTTAGTACATTATTATTCTCCTAAATTACATTTTGTTTACTGACTGTTTAGTGGCGACCCTGGTTTCACTCACCCCTTCAACATGGACAAATTGGAATCCAGTATTGCTAGCAAGGGAATGGCTTCTTGACCTCTACAATTGCTGCCTTATTTCCCACAGGTTCCCAAAGATCTGGAGGAAAGCATATGTTATGTCACCCCTAAAGCCTGGGAAAGATCCATCCAATCCCAAGAGCTACAGACCAATATCACTCCTTAGCCATACCTACAAGCTCTTTGAACATCTCCTGCTCAATCGTATCGCACCTGTGATAGACGAACACCTCATACCAGAACAAGCAGGTACAACAAGCCAAGTACTCAACCTAACTCAACACATTGAGGATGGTTTCGAGAAGGGTATGGTAACCGGAGTTGTGTTCATTGACCTATCATTAGCCTACGACACTGTTAATCACAAATGCCTACTCCATAAGATTCTGGTAATCACCAAGGACATCCGCTTGACTGAACTTATCAAAGGATTGCTGGCAAACGGATGTTCTTTGTTCAGCTAGGAGCGAAGAAGAGCCGATGGCGTAGGCTCAAGAATGGACTACCACAAGGGAGCGTGCTTGCACCTCTCCTGTTCAACATCTATACCAACACGAACCTAGGAGTGCAGGAATCTGTTGTTTTTTTATTTATGTTGACGATCTTGGAATTAGCGCACAAGATGCAGACAATCCACGTTTTGTTGAAGAGGGACTCTCCAAAGCTTTGGATGAACTCACTCCTTATTATGAGGAAAACCACCTATGTGCAAATCCATCCAAGACACAGGTGTGTGCTTTCCATCTATGCAACAGTGAAGTCAAATGTGAGCCTAAAGTTACCTGGTCTGGAACACCCCTGGAGCACTGTAAATAACCCTGTCTACCTAGGAGTTACCTTGGGCCACGTAAACTCACTGGCAAAAGATGGGGTGCTCGCCCATATACCTTAAGATCGACGGCACTTGCCCTGTGCTACTCATGTGCAGAGTATGCTTGCCCTCAGGCCCGTACGCAGGGAGAGTGCGGGGGGTGCGACCCTAATTCCACAAAAGGGTCAAAGGTCCACTTTTTGCTGAATTTTTTGATAAAAAGGTCCAAGAAAGTCCACTTTTTGGTGATGAAATGTTCAAAAAGTCCAAAATGACCCATTTTAGGGGGTTAGGTCCACTTTTACCAAAAAAGTCCACTTTTTCGAAAAAAAGGTCCACATTTTCAAAGTCCCGCACCCCCAAAATAAATCTGCGTACGGGACTGCTTGCCCTCTATGGGAAAGATCAACCCATGTCAAGAAGCTTGATTCAGCATTAAATGCCTCCTGCCGACTTATCACAGGATGCCTCCATCAAATACCAACAGAAAACTTACACATCAACTAGCAGGAATTGCTCCACCAGACCTCTGTCATACATAGTGGCAAGAGCATAGCTGCCCAATGATCTAATGTGAACACACCAATGTCTGGACAAATACCTGCTGCCAACCATCTTAAATCCAGAGAGAGTTTTTAAGCAAAGTCCAACCTTTCTACGGAGCTTAAGAGAGTCACCTTGTGGAAAGAAAGACTTGCCATCAACCAAGTAACATCTATTGGTAGCATCTCCCACCTGGAGCTGACTTCCCATGGGCCTGAATGCCGATGGGCTCACCAGATTGAGAATTGCCATCTCAAAGCTTCCTTGCAAAGTGGTGCTCCATTGAGGCCATCAGGGACACTACCGGTGGTTGTGGAACAAGCACCACAGACATGGAACCTCCTCTTGGGTCCTGTCCACTGCTAGGCAACAATGGAAACATCAGCCCAGGACCTTGTGGAAGTTAGTTAGGCAGCCGGACATTGTACCCACCTCTGCTGGATCATATTTGAGAACCACAGTGTTTGGACATAAGAAGAAGCAGCTTTAAACTTGGTTTGTGACTTGTGATATGTCTTTGCACGATATATGTATTCATCATGCAATTTTCTGAATTACCGCATAGATTAGCTGCTGGTGTGAGCAGCTTTGCCCTTTGTCCCTGAAGAAGTTGGCAGTAAACTAGTGAGCACAATATCCTGTTTGATCACTCTCAGTTTACAACTTCTTGATTACGTTTTGTTTACCAATACCCCTATTTGTTCTTCCTTATCTGCACATCTGTCAAACTAAAGAATATTCACTCACATGGTTGCTTTTAGTACATTATTATTCTGTTCATGATAGGATATAGTCAATTTATTCCACCATCCACTAAAAAAGAAATTGTTGTTACTGCACCCTTGCTGCAGAGTGACAAAAAATCATGTCCTAAAGCACTTTATTTTTCATTCCAATGAAACTTGATCATTCACCACTCTATATGATGACCGCAGAACAAAAACTCATCACTGTTTTTTTTTCTTCAAAAGAACTCATGTTAAGAAATAAGTCATCATTCCCTTTTCCCCCTTTCCCTGTAGAATTTATCTAATTTGGCTTATATTGGATATGGAGTGTGGTGATTTGATGGTTTCCAATCTTGTTTTTATGATGTGTTTTTGTAGAACTCATACCTTTTATCACACTATTTTCTGAATTCCCCTGTAGATCCGTTGCAGCTGTGGCTCATAGTGTGGTGTGTAACATGTAGTCTAGAGAGTATAGACTCAAAGCAAACATCATCAAAGTTAACTTTTTACTTGCAGTTACACTCTGTATCTATACTACTGGTTTGTATTTTTCTCAAGTTCATCGCAGTAAAACACACGACAGGTTATGTGAATTTTTGGCTTGTTTTTCCCAATATGGAGGAGGAAATAAACAATGGAAGCATACCCTAGAGATTGGATGGCAGTGCACTGCTTTTAACTTTCCACAAATATTTGATGAGGCAAAGCTTGCAAAAGAGAGAGGTTCTTATAGATTGAGAGATGGTATTATGTTAACATTGTGTTCAGTGTCAAGTTGGGCACAGGGATAAATAATGGTGCAAATTTACAGATTATAAGGGCCAGATCTTAGGTGACAGACTTAAATATTTACTTTTTTTAAAAGGTCATGTGAAAAAAAGATGGCTTATTGATGTGAAATTATGTAGTATACAGCATAGAAAGTAAAGTCGCAGTTTTTAGCTCATCCAATTTAATAAAAAAGACCTTGTTGCTGCATGTTCCAAGGCTGTAAAGGTCTGTTCATGTTTACCTTGTGTGTAATCTGAAAAATTCATGTTACCTTTGTGGTTCCTTTCTGACAAAAAAGTGAATGCACTCATCCATATGATCATAATTATCGGTCGCGTAGCGACAGTATATTACTTTTACTCGGGCCATTTTGGGGCCGTTTTTTGTTCGCGGATCTCCATAAATGTCGGACAATCTCGGCCGGTGAAAATGGTACGTGCAAATTACTGTCATGCTGGTGTTTGACCCCCTAGAAATTGTCGGTGTGTTTTTGCTTGTAATTCTTTAGCTTAAAGTTTTTTAGGTAAAAATGTGTTTTTTGTAAATTGTTTGTTTATTTTTAAAGGGAAGTTTGTTTTACGTTTTTTGGGTTTGTTTACGGGAATTTTGAAGTATGTACGAGATCAGCTATCACTACTTTAAAGATTTGTATCGAAAATGGCTTTCTAGATAGCGGATTTTGTTTAAATCGCGTATATGTGTAGTGAAAATAAATATTGCTGCCAAAAGAGGAAATTAGTGATGGTTGATTCCCCTCGGGCGATTTGTAACGTAGGGTAGTTGGGTAAGTACACTGTGGTAATAGCGGTAGTCCAAGGTTGCTCTGACTAGGCACTCCATTGGTTGTGGTCGTGTCCCGGGCTATGACGTGTCAAGCTAAATAGCGGGGGTTACCTGGAAGAGCTTTTTGACGAAAATAACCAATGATATCATTGTTGCAGCGCCCAAGGACGAACCTCAGTCTATTAATTTGTGTGTTAATTTCCCCCAATGATCATTAGGCCCATGTTCGTGTTTTTTTAGCTGAAATATTTTTTGTAGATGATAGTATAGTATGTTCGAATTTTTAGCTGAATATTTTGTAGATGATTAAATACGGTATTCACAATACCTCTTCCAGTATATACCCACGGAGTTATGTTATACGTGTTTACGTGAAACATAACCAGAAGGAGTTGATTCCTGGATGGTGGCGTAACAGTAGCGAACAGTGTACCCACAGTAGTGCGCCTGAAACGGTTTGGCTTACCGCCGCGTGGCGCTGTCAATTGATTCCTTAAGATGATTTTTTTCGCATCCATGGCCATCACAAAATAAGTCATAATATCGCACCTAAAAGCATATACCAAATATAAATTAACACAAAATAAAATGAATAATAAAAGACAAATGGAATGAAAATAAAAGAAAAAACTCAGTACAAAGGAAAAATTAAAACGACAAAAGAACACTAAACAGAGGAGAAAATAATAACAAATATGTAAAAATAAAATTAAACCAAAATATAAAAGCTGTTGTGTTACACTTTAGTCTTAGAACTATCATTATTTAAAATAAAATTGTTTAAAAATAAAAAAGAAATAAATAACATAATAAACAGAGTTTATATGTATATGGCGCCTCCCCAAAAAGGAATAGAAATATTAAAATGAATAAAATAAATGGGAACAAAGAAAGGGTTAAAATCAAGTAACAAAATAACAAATGAGAAAGAAAAAGACAAAATAATAAAAAAATAAAAGCCAACACAAAAAATGGTAACGAAATATAAAAATAAAAAGGGAGGAGGAGAGGAAAATTAAAAAATATTTAAAAATTAATAAAACACAAAGCCCGTTTCGGTTACACAAAAATATTAATAATATAAATAGTTAAAATGAAAATAAACTTAAATAAATTAAAACATAAACAAAAATATAAAGAGACTAAATAAGTAAACATAAAAACAAAGCAATAAAAACAAATACAATTAAAAACCAAAAATTTGAAAAATGACAATATAACATTATAACTAAAGAATTAAATGAAAAAATATAATAGAACTAAAATCAAACACTAAATATTAAGAAGTTAAATAGTACAATAAAAAATAATAGGAAATAAACAAAAGGAAAGGACGGACAGACAAGTCCTCCACCCCCGCCTCCCCTCTTTCCCTCTTATCAAGTCCTCTCCTCCTTGCTCCAGCCACTACTCTTTACCTCTCCCTCGGCTTGTTGTTCTCTCTTAAATAGGTAAAATAAAAACAAATAAGTAAATAAGGAAATGAACAACATATACAAGTACTAATTAAAAACAAAATAAAACACTATGAATAAAATTATACATTATAAAATTAAAAATCAAACTAAACAAATAATATAATATAAAATATAACAATAAATGAAAGGAATTGTTCAGCAATGGAAATGCATTATGTTAAACCCGTGGCGTCATATTCCAAGAAATTGTCAAGAAAACTTACAGCTTCAATTCTGGCCATACAGTCACCTTACAAACCTGGCATGTGTGTATATATCAGATCAAAACTAGGGGCTACCACCAACAGCTACAAAAGCACCCAATGTTAGAATTCCCTTACCAGCACAGCATTTTTTTCCAAGAGTGTCATCTTGCCATCTGGAAAACCCCTAACAGGCTTTACTGGGGGGTTTCAGCTTGTCACTGGAGATTTTCCGGAGCGGCCTGAAGCCCACTCACACTCGCTAGCTGCCAACACGGACCTTCTTTGTACTTGCACCAGTCTTAGTTCATGCACCACTTTGATTTGACTTTGTTCCTGTGGACCAAGCATCTTTTTCACCTAGTACAACATTACTCTACTACTGAGTGATGTACTGATTGGAAGGAGGTAATGATAGATTGCATTTTTTTTTCAAACTTATTCCAGTCAATAGTTCATACCTAAAAAAACTGGCAAATCGCCTGAATTTGCGCCAAGGAATTACAAGTCATAGTTGACATCAATTCAAACAATCTAAACAACTTGCGGAAAACGTCTGCTTCAATCAACATACAAATTCCATCCAACCTCAGTTAACAAAGGCTCAGAGCGACCGAGCGTTTTCTGAACATAAGCATCACAACCACGCCAACATGAACCCACTGGCACCCCCATTTACCAGCTCCCCCGCCCCAACCATTCCCCACTAACCAGCAAAACCTGCAACCTAGAAAGCCAAGAACCGTGCGTAATTCTAGTTGTAATTCTCTTACTGATCTCCTTACCATGTACCATGAAGGCAGTGACAACCATCTTCACTCCCAGTCAGTTTAAGAGAGACTGGGAACTTTTTAATTCCACAAGGAAACAGAAATAATGGTGACTATGCATGTGTCGTGTAAATTAATACAGAATGTACACTCTTGCAGTGTTCAGTCCAGAAGAAAGCGTACATAGTAATGTACAATCTACCTACATCCTATTTTCCACAATGCAAGTGCAACTTTTTAAGAATACATTAGGTTTAACATTTTTCCCCAGGAACAGTTTATTTTTAAAGTTCTAAGCTTGCAATCTTCACTATAAAGAGTTTTAAGGCTTATCAACAAAATGTATGAGCAGATTTTTGATATCTTTTTTGAATAAAAGATATTTAAATTAGAGAATAGATATGACATCATCAGTGGTTATTTTTAATCAATAATTAAATTTAAACGCTGAAGTCCAAATTGTCACACAGAATTTTGTTTATAATGTTGTTGGCATTCGTTCTGAATTTTTGTCCTTTCTCTTCTCAAACTGACACCCTAGAGATTTTGTAAACCTCTTTTGTATTTTCTTTATAATTTGGTTACGATAATACTTGTATGTGTACGTACATAGCCACGTCTGCACTGGTGTTTGGGACTCTTATGCTAATGATTTTGTGTTTAACTGTAGTTTCACTCGATAAATGCTTTGGCTTACAAACAATAGCAAGCTGATAGACATTCATTCCGTGAAGCAGTTTTATTTTTTTCAAGGCTATTAATTTCTGATTACTTTTTATAATTTTTTAGTTTTTTTGTTTTTTTGACTTTCTTATTTTGAGAAATTGAACTACATCGGAAAATTCCATATCAATCCAACAGAGCAAATGCCTACCCTTTCCTTACAATTGAAAACACAGAGTGTCATAAACGGCTTTGTAAAAAAAAGAAACCAGTTCACGGTTGTTGCTCTTATTGTATTTATTATTTCTACCAGGTATGTCACCCATGGGCTCGACAATATTTTTCATTGTGCCTTTGCAACATGAGCATACAAAGTAATATTTGAAAAGTGCCATTTTAGAGTTATCTTCCCTCCAAGGCTTGCAATACCCACATGAGGGAGAATGCAGGGTATCGACTCGGGCAGTTGTCTACCAGAAACAATTGATATTTTGTGTTATCTCTCCATTTGATCTCGCACTCTGTTAGCTCAATGATTTTTTTCCTCTCACTGGGGCTTTAAAAATGTCTTTGGTTCAGCATTACCCGGCCAAGCTCTGAAAGAATTGCCCGAACCTGATGTTCTTATCACAAATGGGGGAAGTGAGAACAGAATGTGTGCCGATTTTTTGCAGTACGTTACCCAGCCAAGCTCTGAAGGAATTTCCCAGACCTGATGTTCTTATCACAAATGGAGGGAAGTGAGAACAGGATATGTGCTGTTTTTTGCAGTACAGTCCTAGCAGTATTGGAATACTTAAAATGGTGTGTAAGCAAGAAAACAACATCAGGTGTATCACCTTGTTTTTTTTCCAACCAATGATACACATGCATATCAGCACACGCTAGCGGAAAGATGATGTGTGATGCCACTTGCTCACTATAACAGTGCATAGGGGCGAATGCAGAAGTGCTTGATTGAAAAAAAGTACAATATTGTGTTTTTATTGATTTTATGTCATTAATATGTCAGGTCAAAGAGCAGTGTGAAATTTTGCACCCTTGTATCACCATGACCTATGACCTTCGCACATCAATACCTGTGTGTTTTTACAGAGTGTGGAATGAAGTAGAATAGTTTTATTTTCCCCCATAGATCAAGAAAAGCAGGCACAGTCTCTTACATCAACAATGGCATGTTTTATGCCCTTGGCTCCCTAGGTATTTAGAAGGATGAGCATACGTTTGTTGCTGATGATTGAATATAGCGCTTTTTAAATGCCATATGCAGATTAATTCATCAAAAATAAAAATATTAAGCAAATTATTTCCTGTAATGAAGGATCCCATGTGAACATAATTTTCAGCAGAGATTTTTATGTGGGCCACCACCATAGCTTGTGTGTGTATGTATGTGTGTGTGTATGTATGTGTGTGTTGATGTGTGTCACTAAAATGTTAAGTTTGTCAAATTCACCTCTATTGAAAAGTTCAATTTGAACCAAACTTGTGTCATAGGTGCAACATGGCATGCCTCATATGTTGATGAGGTCAAAGGTCACATGCAAAGGTCATGGGAGGTCGAGTTGAAATAGGCTGGTGGCCACAGCTTATATTCTTTCAAGTATAGCGAGCGCACAGGCTGAGAACTGCAAAATTCTAGTTTTAATACTGGGGGCCTTCAGAATTTTAAAGGCTAAAATATAATTCTATAATTTCCACTTAATTCAACAACCTAGAGAGTTTATAAAGCAACAGATAATAATTGAATATTCGATGAAATTTGATGTTGCCTCTGCCAGGCTCTTACCACTTGATGAGTCTAAGGCAATTCAGAAAAAAGAGATATCTCATTTCATCTCTCATCTCCAAAGTAAGACATCAACAACCTCCGATTACACACACAAAATAAACCGTACACCGCCGTGTTCCACATGTATTCTGATGCGCTTACCCCTTCGTTATATTGACAGAAATAAGTCATTTGTGACTGAGAAGCCGTATATCGATTACTCCCAAAACACGCTCGGTGCGATCGGTTTTCAGGAAAGAACTAGGTGCTTATGAGGCAATTTTATGAATAATCATGGGATTGTAAACATTACAGGGAAAAAAGGATGCCTGTCATGAAGGGATTAACTTAGGCAGATGGAAGGAGTGGCACAGGCACAGCACTTACACTGGGGTATTCTATAGCAGTGTATATATCTATCTCTGCATGCCATATCTGTGGTGTCAAAAAAGGGTGGGTGACATGTCAAATGAAGAAAAGGTACAACTCTGTAACCCCACACTTTTCCTGAATGGCAGCATTTAGTGGCATCTTTTGCAAGACTTCTCTTGACTTTTTTTGTGCTTCATTTTAAAGCTCATCCAACAGCATCTATAAACATGATACACTGCCCTCTGTTGGCCAACTACAATTATTTCTTAGACAATTTATTGGAGCAGTTTTGCCACTACTTACCATGTGTTTGTCACTCCCAAAGTTAGTGTTGTATGTCAGGAGCAGGTTTGGGGGGATGTGCTATATGTGTATGTGTGTGTCCTCCAACATTGGCTGGTTGGTGGGGGCCGGAAAAGTGGGAGTGTCTCAAAGTTTATAACAGACAAGCGAAACTACATGGGTGTGATTGGCCGTTGGCTCATTATTTTGACTCAGTTGACATTATTTGCAAATGTTACATGCGTGTGATTGTATATTAAATGATGCCATCGGCTACTGCACTAAGCACACAGGATGTAATGGAGGGAAGTAGTGTGGGTATATAACAACCCGAAGGCATACCTTTAGTTGTCTTTACATCATCAGCAAATAATTGAACCAATAGAAATAGACAGATGTGACTAGTCTGATGAGACAAGTAGTGTAGACAATGCTCGGAATCTCACAGTGCAACTTTAAAGCATAGGTGTGGATTGTGTTTCAAAATATTTATGTTTAATTTAGCTTAGTTACTTGCTTGGGGTCTTTACTACAACAATTTCCAATACAACAATACAAAATGTTCCTTTGAACAAAATTTGGGTGCTGTTTGGTATACATTTTGATGGAAATTGTTGGTACAATGGTAGTGGCTTTAAAGATGTAGTTGAATTAACTCAGTTATATAAGATATATTGCATTGCATTTAGGTGTTACAGTACCCCGGTAAACATTATATTAGTTATCCCTTGTTTTTTATGCAATATGGAAAATGTCATTGGTTTGAGGTTTCATATCACACTAGGCCACAGAAAGTAATATGACCACACACCAGTGATATTTTCCATATTGCATAAGAACAGGCAGGGCATAATGAATTTGTTATTCAGTAGACATGAATTTAACCCAAAATAATCAAGTTATGTTCCCAACATTGCAAAATAACTTTCTTTTCAGTTTTCAAAAGCAATTATACACCTCCGAGTCACAGCTACTACTAAGGCCAGACATGTTTTTTAACCAATTCCATAATACATTGCAATATGCTTATACTGTACTGTACTAAACACATGTCAGTACTTAGAGATAAAAAAGTGTTCAAGAAGTTTAAAGACAACAAAACATTTCAGGATCATGAAATACTAGCACTTTGTGGGCTAAAGTGAGACAGGATTTAAAAAAGAATAGGATTTTGTAAGATCCCATGACCTTATTAAAGGTTGACTCAGAGATTTCCTGATGAGGGCACACTCAATATCTCTGAGTCAGCCCCACATCCAGCGCTTTATAGAACACTGTGGTAAGACAAAAGTTGGCAGTACAATTTGGGTTACAAAATATTCCATTATTGGGACAAATTAGGTTCACAACATATTCATTCACAGTTTGTATGACTAACACATGACTGAACACTACAGCCGACACAAAAAAATATGCATATTATTCAAAAAAGAAAATAAATAATGCCAGAAGAATTAGAAAATACCCTGGATGTAGATGTAATTGATGTATTGTGGGTGTCAAATTGTTTTGATGAAATACGTCATCTATCTCCACTATACTGTCTAACAATCAAAATATGATGAAATTATGATCACCAGAAAAACAAGAATTAGAAACCAACACTTGCAAAAATTGCATGTAAAAAGGAAACCATTGTGTACACATAAGAATGCTGTGGAGGTTTCGCTTCACCACATCAAGTCAAGATCATTAAAAATAGATGTATTAAACAAATATTTTCAGAATAATTCAAATTAGTATTTGATTGCGATAGCAATTTTGTTGAAATTAAGAACCATCATGGGTCCTGACGTCAGATGGCTTTTAATCATGCAATTTTGGCTGAGAGATCTTCCGTTATGATACCGGATTTGTTATCACAACAGATTCTCATAAATATGATGTTATTAATTTATTGCCAATAGGTCATTGACCATGGCACAACCACTAGCCAAAGAAGATTGACCTTTCAATGTCTGCAGAGCATTGGGGTTTCTGACCACTGCTTGGTTGCCGCTAGACTTCAAGTTTATTTCTCCCTATTTTTACGTGACCTGTGACCCGGAAGTCGGGTAACAATTGAGCAGGACTCAGTGACCTCGCTTGCCAATTGGTTACTTTGCCGATTTTTTGATTTTTTTTTTCATTGACTATTGCATTACTAATTACATTGGCAGGTCATATAAATATTAGAAAAAATTGCTAAATTATGAAATAAATGTAATAAAACCAATGATAAAATCAAATAAAAAACAGCAAATGTGTAATGTAAAAACAACGACACTCAATTATAGATCCACATTTAAAAAGCATCATACTTTGATTAGTTTGTACTTCAATTAAAGCAATGATTTTGTAATTTCTTTGCGATTTGCTTGGAGGTCGTCAGTGCATTATTTTCTGAATTAACCTTTGAAGTGAGTTATTCTTGGCAAATTCATCATACATCTGGTGCAGTTAAAGATTTCTTTTTCAAAATGATGGAATTCCCAAGATCATTTTTATTTTATTTGAAGGCATAAGGCCAAACTAAAAACATCTTTGTCTCACGTCACTTCTGAATTCCAAAATTCAATGCAGAATGCATTTTTTGCCCCAAATTTCCCTTTGGTAGCAAAACTTTTGACACAATAGATGGCCAAATGCAGGGTTACAAATAGAAAATCATCACTCTGCAACCTGTTAAAAAATAGACTTGAACATATTTTGTATTTATACCATACATTGTCACATCGTATTCAGCCCATTTACGCTCCACTTGGCATCTACGTACCTCCTCGATGTTCAATCCCATACCTAGGAAGTCAGTAACACAGTATTTTTTTCTGTTGAAGACATCTTAGAGTATTTCACCAAATGTGGCTTCTAGGTTGAGTGAGTGAGAGTGAGCAAGTAAAAGGAGGGTGAGTGAGTGAGTGAGTGAGTGAGGGTGAGTGAGTGAGTGAGTGGGTGAGTGAGTGAGTGAGTGAGTGAGTGAGTGAGTGAGTGAGGGTCAGTAGACAATGAATTTAAAACCCAATAATCAATTTATGTTCCCACTTGCAACATAACTTTCTTTTCAGTTTTCAAAGCAATTACACACCCTCCGAGTCACAGCTACTACTAAGGCCAGACGGTGTTTTAACCAATTCCATAATACATTGCAATATGCTTATACTGTACTGTACTAAACCATGTCAGTACTTAGAGATAAAAATGTTCAAGAGTTTAAAGACACAACATTTCAGGATCAGGAAATACTAGCACTTTGTGGGCTAAAGTGAGTCAGATTTAAAACAGAATAGAATTTTTTGTAGTATCCCATGACTTAGTAAGGTTGACTCAGAGATTTCCTATGATGGCACACTCATCGGTAATCTCTGATCCAGCCCCACACTCCAGCGCTTTAATAGACACTGTGGTAAGACAAGTTTGGCAGGTGGGGGGGGGACACTTGGGTTACAAAATATTCCATTATTGGGACAATTATGTTCACAACATATTCATAGTCACAGTTTGTATCACTAACCAATGACTGACACTACATCCGACACAAAAAATATTCCTATTATTCAAAAAGCAAATCACTAAATGCCAGAAGAATTAAAAATAACCCTGGAAGTAATGTATTGATGTATTGTGGGTGTCCCAAATTTTTTGATGAAATACGTCATCTATCTCCACTTATACTGTCTAACCATCAAAATATGATTACATTAATCACCATAAAAACAAGAATTAAAAACCACACGTGCAAAATTGCATGTAAAAAGGAAACCATTGTCACCCATAAGAAATGCTTGTGAGTTTCGCTTCACACATCAGTCACGATCTTAAGAATAATGTATTAACAAATATTTTTCAGAATCTTCAAATTAGTATTTGATTGCGATAGCAAATTTTTGTTTAAATTAAGAACACATGGTCCTGACGTCATATGATGGCTTTTAAAATCAATGCAATTTTGGCTGAAGATCTTCCTTTGATAACCCCGGATTTTATCACAACAATTCTCATAAATATGATGTTATTAATTTATTGCCAATAGGTCATTGAATGGCACAACCACTAGCCAAAGAAGATGACCTTTCAATGTCTTCAGAGCATTGGGGTTTCTGACCACTGCTTGGTTGCCGCTCGACTTCAAGGTTATTTGCTCTTCTCTTTCTCCCTATTTTTAAACGTGAAACCTGTGACCCGAAGTCGGGTAACATTTGAGCAGGACTCAGTGACCTCGCTTGCCAATTGGTTCTTTGCCGATTTTTGAATTTTTTTTTTTTTCACAATTGTGACTATTGCATTACTAATTACATTGGCAGGTCATATAATATTGAAAAATTGCCTAAAATTAGAAATAATGTATAATAAACCAATGATCCGATCAAATAAAAAAACAAGCAAATGTGTAATGTAAAAACACGACACTCAATTATAGATCCACATTTAAAAAGCATCATACTTTGATTAAGTTTGTACTTCAATTAAGCATGATTTTGTAATTTCTTTGCGATTTTGCGTGGAGGTCGTCAGTGCCTTATTTTCTGATTATTACCTTTGAATGAAGTTAGTCTTGGCAAATTCATCATACATTCTGGTTCCGTTAAAGATTCTTTATTCAAAATGAGAAGTCCCCTAAGATCATTTTATTTTATTTGAAGGCATAAGGCCAACTAAAAATATCTTTGTCTCACTCCTTCTGAATTCCCAAAATCAATGCAGATGCATTTTTTGCCCCAAATTCCCCTTTGGTAGGCAAAACTTTATGAACAAGAGATGGCCAATGCAGGGTTACAATAGAAAATCATCACTCCTGCAACCTGTTAAAAAATAGACTTGAACATATTTGTATTTATAACCATAACATTTCACATCATAATAATTCAGCCCATTACGCTCCACTTGCATCTACGCTACCTCATCGATGTTCAATCCCATACCAGGAACCTGAATCAGTACACAGTTTTTTTTTCTTTTGAAGACTTTTAGAGTATTTCACACCAAATTGGCTTCTAGTTGAGTGAGTGAGAGGGAGAAGTGGGTTGAGTGGTTGAGTGGGTGGGTGGGTGTTGGGGTGGGTAGGTGATGGGTGGGTGGGTTGTGAGTGAGTGAGTGCGTGGGTGGGTGGGTGGGTGGGTGGTGGTGGGTGGGTGGGTGGGTGAGTGGGGAGTGGGTGGGTGAGTGGAGTGAGTGAGTGGGCGGGTGGGTGGGTGGTGGGTGGGTGATTGGTGTGTGCGTGAGATGAGTGAGTGGGTGGGTGTTGGGTATGAGGAGTGCAAGTGAAACGATCAACACACGAACAAGGGAGCGAGCAAGTGAGTCCATGACATGAGTCAGTCAGTGGGTCCGTGAATGATCATTGAGATGCTACGAGCAAGCATTAATTGTATACACCACATTTTTTGTTTGTGACAAGTTTGCAGTGGGCTGGTCTGTGCGTGTTACATACCCACAACAAGATTCAAAATATGGCCCTGTATTTGAATTCAAGAGTGAATCTATCCTTGGAGCCAGAAAGATTATCATGTTGAGAAAATATTATTCATACATTATATCCGAGTTGGTATATACATTTTTCATTGCCTCAGATTGCCCTGGGTTCTGAAACTTGATACAATATAGTGCCAGGGTCGGTCAGCTTCTTTTTACCTCATATTAAAGCAAATTATGTTTAATGAGATTGTAAAAAAATGAAGGGACAGGTAAAACTGGTACTCTTAGGAGTTATTTTCCCTTTCCTCAAAACAAAAATATTCACAATTTTAGAATGCGCCCCTTCAAGTGCACAAGTGTTTTTTCTTTCCTGTCCATAAAAATGTCGAAAACTTTTGAACTATGATAAAACTATGCAAATATTGTTTAAAATGGGGTTGAAATGACAAGGGCTAATGACTTGCCCTGAGTTAACTTTGCCAATTTTGCCAGAGGGTCACAAGATTTGCAGCTCACCAAACAAGACAATCTCAGCATGTTGAAATTCACAATTTCTTTAATAGAAAACTGACTGACAATACTGAATTATAGTAACACCTTGAAAGAATCAACTTAATCAAATCCTTTTCCCTGCAAATTTGTAATAACCCAATCCCACAAAGTCCCATCGCAATACACTCGCCACCAGCCGAGTTAATGACTACTCTTTTTATCTCCTTTGTTCGTGATGCACATATATCGCCAAAGGAGAAATCAATGTGGCAATTAGACGTTTCGTGAGTATTTCCAATAGATCATTAAGATTGGATATTTTCCTCTAAGAAAAAAAAAACCCTTATTTTTCTGGAAAATGGTTACAAATGGTGTAATTAGTTTCTCCCCTCTCATCAATTTTAATCAATGACAAGAAATACTTTCGGTTTTGTTAACACATGTTAATTACCAGCCAGTTTCTCATAGACTACTCACTTTAGTAATGTAACCATGGGCAGACTTTGAGGATCATGGGGCTGTGGTGGACCCCTGTGGATAGACCTCTGGAGAAGGGGCATATATTTCCCAACCTTTGGTTTGTTTCTTTCAGATGTTTGTAACTTTTTTGACATTAGTGTCTAATTATCTTCCTTTTCCCTTATTTCTGAAGAAATTTCGCCAGCTTATTCTTGAGTATATCAGGTTCATGTGAACCTATTTCACAACCCAAAACCTCTCTAGATCCCAATCGTGTACCTAATGCAATAATTGGGCTTAACTCTTTATATTTGAGTACCATCATGCCTATTCTTAAACGCAAATGAGCTCTGTCAGTTATAATTAATTTTTAGTGGGAAAGGTGGGTATCTCGATCATCGTCCAATTTTCATGAGGTCTTTTCTTCCCCGCATGGAAGCATATCCCCAAAAAACATCTGATAACAAACATTTGAGTTAAATCTGTCCCAGTCAATTTGGATATAGTATAAGCAAAGTTTTTTTACACTTAAAGGTGGCGTGTTCGATCGTCTTTGGACGACAAATTACTGGTTAACCATCACTATTAGCACAGTATTGATAGGGCGTTCACATTGCCCGATTGCTTCTACCATCACATAAAAACCGCAAGTTGGTTTCCCACGGTACTTGATTGATGGGGTGTATGTGCAAGTAACAGGCTCTCCTCAAGTATCAGAAAAAAATAGCATAATTGGGAACAGCACCTTTAATTGGCCCATAGGACATGTGTGTAATTAGTGGGGTCAATCAATTTGGAGCATTTTTGTTCAAACATCAGAGCAAAACATTTTGTGGCCTTAAGTTGCCCAGGTAATATGAGAAAAATACAAACTTCTTCTGATACCAAAATCTCACTTTTGATGGGGGTAAAGTGGTGAGGGGTATTATCATTGGGTCACCAGCCTTTAGTCACATTTTAATTTGAACACTTCAAAAATAACTACAACAGGTTTTCTCTGATGATACCTGATTCCAAATGTCAGACCGAGATAATTTCAGATTTGCATTGCATTATTTTTAATTCTAATTCATAAATATTACCTACTAATATGACAAAGTAATAGCACAGGAACTATAAGTCAAGCAAGTAACAAAATTCTGTATGCCTCTAACCCCATAAAAGTAAACATTAATAAATACAAATTACATTTAATTCAAGAAATTCGAACAGTAACTAATTACCATTACACCATTGCTTGTTTTGTATATACATTTCCTATCCAAACCTGAAATGCCCATTTTCTTCACTTACAAAAGGCTGGCGGAAATTATACAAGTGCCAGCCTGGTTGCATAAATATATTTCAATTGAAAGGAGATGACAATTGCAAACCACAGAAATAGTAATTTGCTGTCTCCATTCAAGCTTTATAAGAAGTGAATAATCTAATTTTTATCATTAGATCCTTCAGATCTCTCATTATGATATAGAACCCCAGTGTTTTTGTGCTTCTCTCCCTTTTTAATATTTTATTTTATGTTTATGGCTTGTAAATGTTAATTATAAGTAACCATGGTTAACACAATATACACATTTGTGTTGAGGTGTCATTAACTTATAATACCTTGCCTCCTCTTCTTATTTTCTTCCCTTTCTCCTTGGTCCTCTATAAACATTCCTGGGCATAAGGGATATCCTTTTTAGCATAGGCCAGACTAATTCCTAAAATCCCATTTGAAACAAGTACTGTTTTTTCGAACAACTATAAATCATTGAATCAACCAACCAAGCAAACCAACCCAGCAACCAAGCACCAATCAATCATCATCATCATCAAAGCTAAGCAACTGTTTGTGGTCCTTAAGAGAGCAACTACTTGTCTACTTTTGATATTACAGACTTCTAACAAATAATGGAAGAATTTATTTTCAAATACCTTTGTTTAGTCAGAAGGAGGCATTAAGAACACATGATTTGTTCCATGGACGTATAAAATTAGCAAAGAAGCACCATGCAAAAGAGCCAGATGATCTCTCAAATGTGAAAAAAAATTAAGCAAACAATTTTCACGATACATAAGTGAGCAAGGCATTAAGTGCAAGGCATGTACTATGTCTGTAGATGCACAATGTGTCCATAGGAGCATCCTATATAAAAAGATTTATTGCGCTTGGATAAAACAAAGCACACAATATTCCACCTATTATAGTGTTGATCATATTATTTTATGCTTCAGGCGGTTTTAATAGTTATCACCACAACTTCCAGTGCTGTCACTGTCACACCACGGGCCTACCATCCCAACCCCTTTTGTCCCCCAACGTGTCCAAGTTTCAAGACCATATGATTTTCTTTTGGTCCCAGTTGATGAAATTTGAAAGGATATTTTTCATACCATTTGAGATATGGGAGACTAGTATTTTTTCTCTAAGAAAAAACCCTTATTTTTCTGGAAAATGGTTACAAATGGTGTAATTAGTTTCTCCCCTCCGCAGCAATTTTTTAGTCAATGACAAAGAAATACTTGTCAGGTTTGTTAACACAGTGTTAATTACACAGCCAGTTTCTTAATAGAACTACTCACTTAGTATTAGCCATGGGCAGACTTTGAGGATCATGGGATGTGGTGGACCCCCTGTGGATAGAACCTCTGGAGAAGGGGGAATATATTTCCCAACATTTGGTTTGTTCTTTCAGATGTTGTGACTTTTTGACATTAGTGTCTAATTATCTTCCTTTTCCCTTATTTCTGAAGAAATTTCAGCCAGCTGTATTCTTGAGTATACACAGGTTCATGTGAACCTATTTAACCCAAAACCTCTCTAGATCCAAGCAGTGTACCTAATGCAATAATTGGGCTTAACTCTTTATATTGGAGTACCATCATGCCTATTCTTAAACGCAAATGAGCTCTGTCATTTATAATTAATTTTTAGTGTTAAAGGTGGGTATCTCGATCATCGTCAAATTTTCCATGAGGTTTCTTCCACGCATGGAAGCATATCCCCAAAAAACATCTGATAACAAATTTTGAGTTAAATCTGTCCAGTCATTTGGATATAGTAGAAGCAAAAGTTTTTTTACTTAAAGGTGCGTGTTCCGATCGTCTTTGGGACCCCCCCCCCCCGATTTACCCGGAAGTAGTATAGATTTTAAAAAAAAAAAAAAAAAAAAAAAAAAAAAAAAAAAAAAAAAAAAAAAAAAAAAAAAAAAAAAAAAAAAAAAAAAAAAATCAGATGAAAGGCCATATTTTTCTCATTGTTGTCCTGAAATTTGAGTCCTCAAATCAATTTCATTCCCAAGATATAAACAAAAAACTGACAAATTAATGGTTAACCATCAATATTAGCACAGTATTGAATAGGGCTTCACAATGTGCACTATTGCTTCTACCATCAAAAACCGCCAAGTTGTGTTTCCCACGGTACGTGATTGGGGTGTATGTGCAAGTACCAGGCTCCATATCATAGAGAAAAAATAGACATAATGTGGAACAAGCACCTTTAATTGGCCCATAGGACAGTGTGTGTAATTAGTGGGGTCAATCAAATTTGGAGGCATTTTTGTTCAAAACATCAAAGCAAAACATTTGTGGGCCTTAAGTTGCACGAGGTAATAATGAGAAAAATACAAACTTACTTCTGATACCAAAATCTCAATTTTGATGGGGTAAAGTGGTGAGGGGGTAATTAATTGGGTCACCAGCCTTTAGTCACATTTTAATTTGAACACTTCAAAAATAACTACACAGGTTTCTGATGATACCTGATCCAAATGTCAGACCGAGATAATTTCAGATTTGCATTATTTTTAATTCTAATTCATAAAAGATTACATACATAATATGACAAAGTAAGAGCAGAGGAACTATAAGTAAAGCAAGTAAAAACCTGTAGGGCCTTTAACCCCATTAAAATTAAAACCATTAATAAATAAAATTACATTTAATTCAAGAAATTCTAACCAGTACATAATTACCAATTTACACCATTGCTTGTTTGTAATATCAGTTCATAGTCAAACCTGTAAATGCCATTTTCTTCAATTACAAAAGGCTGTCGGAGAATTATACAAGTGCCAGCCTGGTTGCATAAAATATATTTCAAAATTGAAAGGAGATGACAATTGCAAACCACAGAAATAGTATTTGCTGTCTACATTCAAGCTTTATAAGAAGTGAATAATCTAATTTTTCATTAGTCCTTCAGATCTATTCATTATGATATAGAACCCCAGTGTTTTTGTGCTTCTCTTCCTTTATTATATTTTATTTTATGTTTATGGCTTGTAAAATGTTTGAATTATAAGTAACCATGGTAACGCAATATGACACAATTGTGTTGAGGTGTCATTAACTTATAATACCTTGCCTCCTCTTATTATTTTCTTCCCCTTTCTCCTTTGAGTCTCTTGAAACCCAACGTTTCCTGGGCAGAAGGGATATTCTCAATTTTTAGCCATAGTAGCAAGGACTCTTTCCTAAAAAAATCCCCATTTGAAACAAAAGTACTGTATTTTTTCTGAAAAAAAACTATAAAGCAATGATTCAACCAACCACGCAACCAACCAACCAACCAACCAGCACCATCATCGATAGATCAATCAATCAAAGCTAGCCAACTGTTTGTGGGTCACTAAGGGGAGAGCAACTAACTTCTACCTTTGATATAACGCCTTCTACAAATATGTGAGAATTTATTTTCAAATACTTTTGTGTAGTCAGATGGAGGCATATAAAGAATCACCATGATTTGTACATGGACGTATAAAATTAGCAAAGAAGGCACAATGCAAAAAAGAAGCCAGAGGATCTATTAAATGTGAAAAAAATGAAGCAACAATTTCACTATAACATAAGGAGTCAAGCATTAAGTGCAATGCATGTTATGTATGTAGATGCACAAGTGTGTCCATAGGAGCCTGCTATATAAACACAGGATTTATTTTGCCGTTGGATAAACAAAAGCACACAATGATTTCCACCTATTATTGATGACATATTATTTATGCTTAAGGCTGTATGTAATAGGATCACCACAACTTCCAGGCCTGTCAACTGTCCACACAGGCCTGACCATCAACCTTTTGTCCCCCAAACGTGCCAAGTGTCAAACCATATGATTTTCTTTTGGTCACCAGTTGATGAAATTGAAGGAATATTTTTCATACCATTTGAGATAATTGGAGAAATAGTGGTTTTTATCCAAAAAGAGATAAGAGATTTGCCTTAGTTTTTCCCTTTCTTTCTGTGCAATTTTCTATCTAATTGCTGTGCTTACCTCAAAAGTCCCATCTATCGATCAACTGACCCCTCACATACCTGTGACCTTGGTACATGACCTATGACCTCACAACAATGAGGGAGACAATGTTGCACCTATGACTCAAGTGTGGTTTAAATCATTTAAGTATGCAAATATTACAGGCAAATGTTAACCTGTTCACAACAACAAACTACATCAACGACAACAACAACAAAAGACAGTGGACCAAAGTATCCCTATGTGTCTTCAGCCTTAAGGCCAGGCAACACAAAAAAAGGTCCTTAAAACAAACAAACCCAACAATTTTACACATGAGTTGTAAACAAATGTTGGTGTAAAATTATGTTTTCAGTCAAATCACCATTCTGACATTGCTTTATAAAATAAAAGTGGTTTGCTAAAACATACTTAAAATTACTTACGGTTTCACTTTATCTTAGCCCTTAAATTTTAGTTAGTCCAGTCATTACATACATTCAAAACACAGAGCACAGCTACAAAGTACAAATGTTATGTGCATTCATGGAAAGAAGAAAAAATTGCCGAGGTTATTTGTAACATACAGTGATCTACATCAAACATTGTGTCCTTACACGCATAATGACAGTTGATTGGAATGCACTTACTCTGCCTATATATGAATTTATGAGTGTGGTTTCTTCATTTTTGTTTTACAGAAATGTACAAAAATGTGTCTGGTTTTTTATCAAAAACAAATCTCTTGCACAGATAGGCAGTGCATTTGTTTACAATATAAAACAGTCAATCCATTTCAAGTACTACTTTGAAATGTAGATTTGTTCTGTAGCGTTTTTTAAAATCACAGAATGAAATAAGGGTTGGTTTGATATTTGTATGTACTATATGTCTGAAGAATTGTTTTTCTTCCTTAATACTTGTTAAAATAAGTGTAACGGGACAACATTTTTGGACTTGTGTACTAAACCTAGTCTAGGCCTGAAGCTAGGCTAGGCCTGCACTACTTTGATTGTTCTTGATAGCGCCGCAATTTTCGAACTTCTAGGGTTATTCAGATCTTTGAGAAACATGTTATATGTCAACTGCGATGATTGGTTGATTATTTTGAAGAAAAAGAAATATGCCAAATTCTGTCATGTAATTTCGTAGTTCGCCGAATTTCTTCGCGTGTAGATTACCAATTCACGATCTTTTGTGCCAGTTTACTGTCCTGTTTCGCTATCGTACCTCATATTGTACCCCAAGCTTGAGATACGGTATTCCATATTCTTGAGAACATTAGCAAAACATACTTTACTCCTAGCAGTAAGAATGCAGAAAAAAATAAAAGGTTTGGAAGTGTTGATTTTTCTCACGAAAGCCACCATTTTAAGGTTTTGTGAGATCGTGAGTTAGCGTTTCTAGAATGTTGGATTCTCTAAAAGGCCGTAATTTCGTAAATGTTGGATTCTTGGAAAGTAAATGCCTGTGAATGTTGGAAATTGATGTAGATGCGAATAAATGTAAACATTGTGTTATTGTTAAGGTTTAGAAAACTTTAAAGATGTAGAAATCTCTTAAAAATTGTAGTTGTATTTTCCACATCTAGGGAAACACTTGTTTCTTTGACCATCAGTTGATTACTAATTAGCATAATCTTCCAATTTAGATGTAGCCAATGAGAGAGCTGGGATTTGTAAAACGTCAGGACTTTTAGCAAATCACGTTTAAGCAGGGTGTATTCGATGAGTTTGTTGTTACTTCTGGGTTTGTTTTAGACAACAGCGCTCCGTCGGGGGCTAGCCCCCGAGAAGGGTAGACCATAGCCCACAACAAGCTAGGCCAACAATAGCCGGCTGCAGGGAAGCGAAAACCCACGCAATAAATTCCCAAAATAAACCTGAATCCAAAAGTCAGGATAGGGATGACCCAGGAGCTAGAGGACAAGCCCTAGTGACCGGTGTCTCCTAAATCAAAATCTGGCTAATTGCTGAATGGTGTAGCAGCCTAAGCCTACAATATATTGGGTCTGAGATTAAATAAGGCTTGCTACCATGAAGGCAGAAGAAAAAAAATGGGCAAAATAAAATTGGGTTATAGCTGATCCTGTTGCATATCGATAATTATTGGTGCTTGATATAGCTAAAAAGAAATTAAATGAAATGATATATAATTTAGATCAGTAATAGAGTTCTTAAGTTGAAAGATTATTAATAAAGGAATTTATTTTAATGTTCAGAAAATTAACAAAAAGAAAATGTTTTCTTTCAAGGAATACAGAATTCTGGATCTCATGCATTGCCAAATTAGTAACAGAATAAAATAAATGACCAAATTTGAGGTTAATTCTCTTGGAAAATTGTAACAATCTTGCATCAGGAAATGTATAAAAAACGTGAATTGTATGAAAAGCAATTTTTTTTTGGTTTTGTGTTATTGCTTCTGAATGACATAAATATCTGTGCCATTATATCTGTTTGAAACAAAGAAAGAGTTTCTGTGTATGTTTTGTCTCTTCTATAGTATAATGTAAAACATAAGGAACCGGTTGTGGAACTTGTTGAGTAGTCAGACACGCTACACGAATATGAATATTCATTAGTGTTGAACTGAACTTTTTGTTTGGCCTCTCGTTAAAATAATTATTGTTGAATAATCTGAATTCACATTTGTTTGGTAAACCCAGTAGAGTGTGTTGACACCCCAGGGGGTGCGGTTGATTTCACAATAACAATTAATAAGCTCGGTCGATCGCCGTGATTGACTAAACGTCCACACCCCAACTGGACACGACCTCTGGGTGCTGGTGGTGTTTTAACTTCGAGCTAAAAGTATCGATTTAGCATAGCCTGTGAAAATTTAGGTGTTGAGGCGCAGCCCGGGTCCGCTACAGTACTTCTAGGACATGTCATCAGCTTAGTAATACAAAAGATTCGACTTTTGGTCATTGGATATGGCTTATTTTAAAGGTGGGTAACTCAATCATGGTCCGATTTTAATATGTTTTCTTGCCACGAAAAAGCACATCTCCAAAATATTCTGGTGTTACAACTTTGAGAAAAGAAAAATTGGTTGAGCGGCTTGAATGGTATGAAGCAAAAAGGTGAGCCAATTGGCCATGTGTTTGTGAACTAGTTTGCAGTTGGAATTTATATTTGGGGACCTTTGATTATTCATAAAAAGTAAAATTTCCTTGCCTTAAATTTCACTGGAATTGATGAATGAATGATCCAAAATCTCCGTTTTGATGGGGTAAGTGGTGAGATTGAGTTTGATCGGGTTAACCCTTTCTAAAGTCTAAAATAAAAGAAAAGAAAATCTAACAGAAGTGACAAAATTTAGATGTCAAAGAAAACAAAAACCATGACAAATTACATATCATTTTTGTATTTTTATCAGCTTGTAATATTGAAAATTCTATATACCATTTATCTTTAAAAACGTGTAAAATGTCAGAATTCTGTTAATATCAAGGTATGAATGATGTTTAATACATTGCACTGTGGCTTTATGTATCCTATCATTAAACTTAATATTTTTTCAGTGAAATAAGAAAAGCATTAGAAAGATATCAGCATGTTATGCTGTCAGCCAACTTTGCATTAGTTTAAATCAACAAACTTCTATAATAGATGCACAAAAATTTGGAGTTTACCGGATATTGATCAATTCAATAATTTGTTAATTACATATCGACATTAGTTATCAAATCAGTGTTATGATTCAGTAATTGAAGTTGACTTTGCCGAATTACATCTAAATATATTTACGGGGATCAAAAGATTTTAAATAATAATAAAAGGAGGCCTAAAATAGCAACTATCCATGTATTTAAGACAAGAGCAGCTGTTATATTAAAAACATCCCAATATATATTTTGATAAGGCCGGTTCTTTTGGGGTTAGAACTCACGGTGCATCGTATCAGCAGATAAACAAGTCTTGTTTTGCCCCTGGCAACACTCTTACCCAATAATACCCTAGGGATGCGTTCAGCAATTCCATGCAGATATTTCCCAATCATGTCAAAATCCCCCTTGGTGCATTCTTCAAGTTCATCTAATAGTAACCCATTATGTTACTTTTGATACCTTTGTGGGAGCTGTTCCACAAGGTATTCACCCTCACTAGACTGACTAAAGGTACATTTGAATTTTAACTGTAGAAATCTCATCTTGGGATTTTCAGTTCTAAAGACATAAACTACATTGAATTGTTAGAATATACTGTTCCGGGTTTATCCAAGCAACAAACCCTCAATGCAGCTTGGGTGAAAGACATGAAGTGGCATATAGCCAAATATGATTCCAGGGCTTAAGGACCCTCCTAACTGTGTAAGGGAGATTGTGGATTTAATCTGAAGGATTGGCAGGCTCAATTTGAGGATTGATTTAGTCGATAATGACCTGCGTTAGTCAGCAGTTAGGGAAAATTATTAGCCAGTTTGGAAATCTCGCATACAAAAACACTGCATGCACCTTACTGATAAGATTTAGTATAATTCTCTTTGGAAATCACAATGTATTTGACATGCCACCGGCTTGATATTTTCATCTACTATTCTTCAAAATCCTTATCCAGCTCGGTTGTAGACCTGGTTGGAGCCCTGTATCTTCCTCCTCCTGCTTCCAGTCCATGGCTTCCTCTTCCCTCACGCCAAGGAATATGGGTCATTGCTGATGTTGTTCTTCCATCTAGTACATTGTTTCCTCTTGGCGGGTATACTTCATATCATTGATCCTTTGAATCATGAATTTTGATCATCCATCCTCTGGAGGTGTTCAAACCATCTTAGTTCTTGCTTGTCTCACTTAACATTGATGTCTTCCACTCCAAGCCTTGTCTGATTTCTAACACTTTCCTTCATTTTTTAGCAACATAATTCCTCATTTCGGTCCACCCGCTTTAGCAGGAAGGGACACATAGGGATGGCTTTTTCCGTAGTGGGATATGGCATAGGCTCCGGCCATAAACAAAGGTTAACAATGCTCATTCTCAAGTAAGCATGGACTGAATTTAACGTCATTACGGTCGAAGAAGAACCAATAGATCAAGGTCATGTGGTGAAAACAAAGTGAAAATCTGATGATCCCTATGTGAACTTTGATCCCATTTTGTGAAAATCTTTAAAAAAGAAATTCTTTGGACAAATGGTGCTATGGCCACCCCAAAGTTTCCTAAAAAGAACCATGGCCATGACTGAATGTGGGTGCAAACATGAGGGGAAATTACCACTTGTATCTTCTAGCTTTAATAGCGTATGCAACAGCAAGATTCTTTATGTGGTGTGTCTGGTGTGGTGTGGGTGCTTGCATGCATTGTGTTGGTGTGTGTGTGTGTGTGTGCTGCGGCATGTGGGTGTGTGTGTTCCATTGTTGAAAAACGGTTGAATTCCCAATGTCCAAATTTGACAACACTTGGTATGTAGGTAATGATGCAGCAAGTAATTACCCATGGCACTGTGTCATTACTATTTGCTCATATTAATGAGCTCATTTGCATATTTGCTCCCCGCCAGGGGGATCTTGCAAGTTTTAACTTGCAGTATTTTTCAGGGGTTAGGTCCACTTTTACAAAAGTTCCACATTTTCAAAGCCCCCTCCCCCCAAAAAATCCTGCATATATGGCCCTGGATGAGTAACAAATGGGTGGCAGGACTGAGGATAAAAAATGTGCTTTCTCATATCTGAAGGTAATAAATTATGCGATTAATGGTAAAATTAGAATTTCAGAGTGGGTGTCTACTTTTTTTTCTCCTGGCTTTTAATCCAGATGGGGTTATTGTAACATTTTTATTCTAGTCTAGCAGATTACCTGGGTTCCCATGCCCAACTAAATTTTAACATGATTTTTAGAATCTTTACAACATCTCCTTGAAGAATTTTGTAGTTACCAAAATAAATTATTGTCCCAAGGGGTCCATTTGGTGGCTATCTTGAATCTAAACAGATCAGTCATATAAAGTGGCTTGATTTAGTTGAAGAGTATCTCAAATGATTCGTCTCATCATAAGGAATCAGAAAATATATACTTAGGCATATTTCTTATGTTCAGTTATAGAGATATAGGTGAAAATGTGATAATGGTCATTGAACTTTTGAATTGCCATTGTACATGGGGGCCAAACTTTTGAAATGCATGGATCTTGATGCATGGAAGTTGTTGGTATGAGCATGAGCAATCCAGAAAAGTATAGTTTGCAATATCTAGGATGTTTTGTTAGGTGGTAAAATTCATAAAGTTATCGTCTTGTCAAATTTGTATTGTTTTGTATAGGAATTAAAGACACTATCAGTGATTAGCCAATTTAGAAAATCGAAAAAATCATCAAAAATCAGATTTTGGCATGTATGTAACAAGTGCAGGTATCATAACAAACCCTGCAAATGATAAGACCAGAAGCAACCTAATAAGGACAAAATCGGAAAGTTTAGTCATTACTGTCTGTTCGGACACTTACTACAACACGTAATTTAATGGAGAATCGGATCTTGGAACACTGCCGTTTTCTTCCTTTTCTGTCAATTCTTCAGTTGGAAAAAGTAACTTATGAGAGTTCCACAGACTTATCCTTTACTTGTAAGCTATTTCTGCAATTTTTAAATATTTTTCAAATCACTGACAGTGTCTTTAAGGACTTCTCGTCTCTTTCCTAAAAAATAAACCAAAATGGAAGATCCTAAATTGTGGAAACTGTACATTTCTAGATTGCTCATGCTCATACCAACAATTTGACACCAATTTTGTCAAGATCATGAAGATTGAAGCATTTTGAAAATTTGGCCCCCTGTACAATGCATATGACCAATCAAACGTTCACCCATATCACTGTAACTGAACATCATAGATATACCAAAATGTATCTGATTCCTTATGATGAGACAAGTCATTTACGATACTTTTCAACTAAATTGAACCATTTTGTACGATTAATCCCTCTTAATCCAAAATGGCCACCAAATGGACCCTTGGGACCATATTTGATTTTGGTAACATCAGAATTCTTGAATAAGACAGCATAGTTGTGCTCAAAATCATGTTATAATTTATTTTTAAGGGGGTGCATGGGAACTCATATAATCTGCTAGACTATTCCTCCTGCTTGTACATTGGTATTGGTGGTGTTCCATATAAAAGACAGATATTATTTTCAAGAAATTTCACTCAAGTCATTATAATAAAAAAAGGCTAGCAAACATAGGCACGGAGCCCCCACTTCCTATTAGGAATCAGTCATTATCACATCACAATGTGGGGGATGTAGAATACAGTATAGCACAGCCATCAGCAGGAATTTCTGAGCGTAACATTTTGCAAGTGGGGGTAATCTTGATTAAGCTGTGGTTTACCAACAGCTTTTAAATTGAATCTAAACACCCACTGTTAAAAATATTCTGTTTGTACTTATTTTAAGACTACTCATCCTAGACTTAATCCACAGACCAATTAAGCTTCTGTCCACCAAAACCCTGTTTTTTTTTTAACTGGTCATTGAAGTGTTAACATGGTAGTTTTGAATATTTGAACATTAACACTATGTTAAATGAATGTTTCATGGTGTAACATTGAAAAGGTGTGATTAGTGTAAATTACTTACTGGCAATTGGTTGGATTGTTATGGTTCGCGTGAAAGTGTAAAGGAGGGTTTTCAGCAGCATGACAAATCCCACTATCAAATATAGCCATGGTACTTGGTCTTTTTTGTTAACCTGTGCCCATTGATAAATTTAGCACTAAACCCGTGTTTTCATCAAGGTAAGATTTGAAAGTGATTTGGATCTAAATCTTTTCGGATATGCATCTTTAAGGTCAAGTTTAAAGTCGGGTTTATAAAATAGCCTAGAGGGTAACTTTATGTAGCTGCTTTTATTTTTTAACTGCAAATAGGGTGAATGACTGCTAGGGGCATAGATACATCTTCAGGGATGTGGCTTATTCCTTAAGTTCCCTGTGTATTGTTGAGTGGCAAATTATCAAATAGGCATCATTGCAATTATCCAGTGTACTCCCTCATGTATGGTATTAGTATTTCAATTGTCTTCAACTCCTTCAAAATAAATCCGCTCATCTCATTTTCGTGCAACTCAGTCACACTTCTTGATACTCTCCACTGGTTACCGATCACTCGAAAGATACATTTTAAAATACTACTTCAGACCTTATAGGCCTTGCATTTCAAATCTCCCAAGTGCCTCTATTCATATTATCAGCCCTGAACTCATAAGACCACTTACACACTTTGTTTAGATTCAGCTATCACCTTCCAAGAAGAAAGCTAGTGGTAGTGCCTTTTCTATTGTAGGGCCTTGCTTACCAACCAACACCTTGGTGTTGATTCTTCATTTGTTTCTAAATAAAATATTTCTCAAGTCATATCATTTACCTATAGAACTCATAGTCTTTTTCTCCTTCAACCTTTGACTATAATGTCTTATTATTATTACTTGTCATGTGTAGCCTACTGCTTACTGGCAGCTGTTAGATGTTATGTAACAGTGTTTCCCTTTTCAGAAATTGTCACTTGACAATGGTCAGGGAGGCAATTCTGGAGTTATGGTATAAATTGCTATTTTATCATCAAAATGCAGAGAAATGGCCTATATCACCTGAAGCCAACAGGTCTGCCGGATTGTTCCTAAGGAAACCGACCATAACCGGGGGCCCGGATGCTTGCATTTTTAAAAAGGGAGGGCGTTTATTACAGTAAAAAATGGAAAGTAAAAATCCCGCAAAAATCACCTTACACACGCTTATTTTCGCTGATTACCAATAATATAAACGAACGAGCAGGGGGACGACGCTGTTTTGCACCTCCCGAGGTCAAATTTCCATACTAATTAAACTATTACAGCTGTGCACAACAGCGATTATGACACGGATTACGACAGTCCCGGCCATTAAATCATGTGATTTAGGTAAGCGTAACTCATTTTCTTGATTTGTTTTATCCAAAAATCGTAGGGGGCGTTTATTAGAGCAGGGGCGTTTATTAGGAACAACACGGTATTTCACTTTGTATACCATCAGAATGCCCCAAAATGAGTGAGCTTACTCAAGTGATGATATTTTCCTAATCTTTTGGTGGATATTTATCAAATTTTTAGAATAACATGGTAATTAACTGACACAAAATGCTCAATGAGTCAGTGATTTAATAGATGTCAAAGTTCACCCAAAGTAATTAGATACTTATTTTCATCTTTTTGCCCCCCCCCCTAAAAATGCATATCTCAATTATATATAAGATTTTGGGTTTTGTCAGCCCATAAAACAATGCTTTTTGGGGGACCCTAGCTTATAGCTGGAAGGACCACTTAGTGTTCAGCTTTTGCATTGAGTAGGTGTATGTATGGATGCATGTATGTTGGGCAGTCCCACATCAACCAAAAAGGTAAGCCAACAAGGTAAACCTTTACTTGTCCAACCAGTACGCAATGACTGATTTAAATGGAACTCGGTATGTGGGTAGTAGTGGACACACATATTACGCGTGTCATCTCTCATAACCAATGTGCATATTAAGTATCTCATTTGCATATTTGTTGTGATTGGCTTATTACAAAAAGGCAGCCCACACTCTATAATATTTGAATATAGCAAGTGTGCAAGCTGTGAACCACAAAATTCTAGCTGTGGTATGATATGAGTGTGTGTTGTGTGGGTGTGTGTTTTGTTTGTGGCCAAAAGACAAAAAATGCCCAACTTATGTGAAGACATTTCTGGGGAAGAGAGCTACTTCCTCCCATCTGAGAACTGACAACCACTTCCTTGGTTATGCAACCAAGTCTCGACCATTTATTTCACAAGCAACACCAGCCACAACAATTTCAGTTCTAAGAAAACATTAAAAAAAATCACCATGAAAGAGCTCAATGAGTAATCACATTCAATTCATATAAACACATTTCCCCTACACTGTGTAAATTTGCAACCCAAATTGGAAGATTAATGTGATTTGAAAAAAAGCCCTGCGCAATCATCGCAGACTGTCTGTAGTTTTAATATATCAAAATGTAATATAATAGCTGGCCTTGTACCGCATTTCCTTTTATGTTTTAGTTATGTTTTTAAAGTCAAGTTGATTTTTTCCCTTGTAAGCTATATAATAGTTGCAGTGTTTGTATTGAGGGCCTGACCTTGGCCAGTACTGGAATATTTATTTCTGTAGTTATATTGTATTTGCCATGGTTAATGATGCTCGAACATAAAATCAAATTCAGTTTCATAACTGCAAATGTTTCGATGTACACACACAACACCAAGACGGGGGGAAAATCCTAGAAATGCAAGTAAAAGACGCAATCATTTTCCCCTCAGCGATTTTACAATTCAAAAGAATAAGAAAATAAATGAAGATAAAAGATCTGGAATTTTTTAAGGGGTATTAAAAATTAGAATCACCTCTGCCACCATTTCCAATTTGAAACTGTTTGTGCTCAGAGCTATTTTTGGAAGATTACAAAAACAGAGGCAATAATCACCGTGCTGCTTGCTTGCTTTATGGGAGAAAAGAATTTTTATGATTTTGAGGTGTTACGCTGTCTTAGAAGAGATGAATTGAAGATTTGTGGAAGGGATCATGTCAGAAATCTCCAAATTATAGCTCTTGGTACATTGGCTCAGTCCCAAATATGTGGATTAACCATGAGAGTGCTAATGTTTGGGAAAATCATTAACACTAATGCCTGCTTTAACATGTTTTAGTGTTAATCTTGTGTAATGCCTCCTATACCTTTGTGTGTAAAATATAATAATTAACATGTTGAAGTGTTGAAAAATTGTTATTCATTGACTTTTACAGTGTGACATATCTTGGGGGTGCTTTTGAGGTGCGCCCCTCACCCAGCCTATTTGAAAGAAAGCCCGGTCTGGATACGCCAGTGCCTCTGTAGTTTTCATGAGAACGGATGAATTTGAATTGTTCCGCATTATAAAGCGACATGCTGACAGTTTACCTTTTGTTGGTTTCCAAAAATACCCCTTTACATAAATTATCAAAAATGTTCTTTTATGTGAAATTATATTACAGGCTTCAATGAAATTGAAATGTCCATGTATTACCCCCCACTGAACCACATTGCCACTATTTGCAAAGATGTGCATTAGGCCTATATTAATAAGCAACATATATGATGACTATAGAGGAGGACCACCTTCTTTCCTTATTCAGTGATGTCCTTTGTTTACATCACAGTCTCCCATAAACTGCTTTACAGAAAATGATTTGCAGAGTAGATCAAATCCACACAATGAATAACACTGTATAAACAGTGATTAGAAGTTAAACACCTCTAATTACACATTTAACCCTGGTCATCTTGGAGAGGATAAATTAAAAAAAAAACATTCCAAATGGGAGTTATTTAAAGAGACACTGCCACATTTGAAAAATAGTGCGCCCTCAAGATATTTCATAATTGATATTTTTGCATGGTTGTAAAGCTTTTATATACATTAGCTCTCACCTGAAATTATTAAGACCAAATCAGCGTCCGGCGACATTAATTCAGCAGAAGACGAAAATTATGTTTAACACAAGAAAACGCATGCCGTATGCATGTTTCCCACGGCATGTACCTTGTTTGACAGGGTCTGTGACCTTTGTTGTTTTAATATCAATGAGTATGAATCTATGATATTATTCATGTAATATACACATTTGTGGATTAAAGTTATGGAAAACTTAAAAGTTAGCCTACAAATTACCTGGATGTCTTTAACCTCTTATTAACGTCCCTATCTGTTTTTTGAGTATGTTATTTTTATGTGTACAATGTATCTTTATTCTTCCAATGGCCTAGACTATCATTTGAGAGCAAATTGAAGAAATTTCATATTTTGTGAAAATGTGCCAGTGTCACTTTAACTCTAATCATCTGGGAGATGGTAAAGTAAAAGTCCATTTTCAATGGGAGTCATTTAACCCTCTGGGGGTGGAAAAAGTAATAAGTTCATTTTCAATGGGAGTCATTTAACTATGATCATATCTGGGAACATTTCAAATGGTAATTTTCACAGTGTAACAGTATATTATCTTGTCTGAGTTCAACTTTGAAAAAAAAGCAGCTTTGACCAAGTGAGGAATGTCTGGTTAATATGACATTCATGCTTGATATTTACACAGGATATTGCTATGACATTACATGAGGAAATGTTCAAAAGATACCTGTGTATTCAGTTGAACTCTCAGTGAAGTAGTCCAAACTCTTGGGGTTGCTATTTATGTTACTCTATAATTTGAACAGGTAAAGTATCTGTCAAGCATACTGTGGTCATCTTAGCATTTATTCAATTTATTCACAACTTTCTTCTTTTTTTGGTTCATATTTTTTACCCCATTACTTTTCCAATTTCACTCACAAGGATCAATCAACTCACATACAGCTATATTATTGAATTTCAAAAGTTTATATTTAAAAAAAAAATCATATTTCTGACTGAGAAAGGGGATGAGAGCTGTCAACAGTTAACATGACAAATAATTTGAAGTTACTATCATTAGATAGTAATAGATATGGGGATTTAATAAGATTTCAGTACAAGTTGCCAACTCGTGTTAAATTATAGCAATCATTCCCTCGACTAAATTTGAATTTGATGTGTTTGGCTCAAATCCAACAACCTATGTAAGATGTATTTTGGGCACAGCCTTAAGTGAGTATTGATTGTATATATTTGATATCTCGAATGGTTTGTAACATTTCCTTTATTGATTTACATGCATTTCAAATGGCCCTAGAATTTCAAGGTCTTAACAGAAAGTCAATCTGTTTACATCCAATGGTAGGATCAATATTTGTTAACATTGAACTCTAATGTTGGTAACATAAGGCACATTTATAACACTGAATCAGAACTCCTCTGGTTTCTTGTCCTAAGCTTTCTGTTATTCCTTCCCTCCTCCTCCACCTCTTGTTGGTGGACTGTCAGCTATATAGTTGGGTCATTTGGAGCAATTCCGTGACCGTGGAGAGCAGAGTATGATTTCTCAGTGGATTTGTCTTCTATGAAGGTTAATGAACAAATTTAGCGGGGGTGCTCCTCGTGAAAGTGTGGGTGGAATCCAGGAGGGGGAAAATTCATAATACAGGGGAAAATTCATAATACAGGGGTCACAAATTCAAAATGTTTTGATTTCTGTAAAAAGGTAACCAAAGTGTCTGGTTACAAGGATTAAAAAAGGTATAGTTTGTACTACTTACAACTTATGGTTATAGAGATATAAGACAAAAATCGTCAAATGTCAAAGGTCATCACGAAAGGTTAAATCTTAAATATTGCTCCGATTTCTTTAAAAATGGGCTCAAATTGTTCGTCTTGCCTCAAAGACTGCAACAAAAACACTTTGCACCGTCTAACATATTTTTAAAATTCGGAGATCAATAGAGGTCAATGGGGTTGACCTTGCTCGTCATTTATCTCGATAAACAAATACAAATTAGAGTGTCAACTACTTTTGTTGCAATCGCTGTGGAAAGGTTAACAATTTGAGACCATTTTCAAAGAAATCGGTGCAATATTAAAGATTTAACCTTTGGTGATGACCTTTGACATTTGACAAATTTTGTCTTATACCTCGGTAACCACACCTTGTAGGTAGTACAAACTATACTTTTTTTTCTGCTATTCCTTCCCTCCTCCTCCACCTCTTGTTGGTGGACTGTCCGCTATATGGCTGGATGGACCATTTAGATTTCAGTGGTCACACTTTTCGAATATATGTATATTTCTCGTCAACCAATTCTGATAAGAAAGGCAAACCTTTGCTTCTCTGACCAAAATGCACTCACTGATTTTCAGTTAGAAATTATCAAAAAAGAGAAGCTTTGCTTCTCTGACAAGAAAGCAAAGACTGATTTTGAGTTAAAAATTCTCATAAAAAAAGCAATCCTTTACTTCTCTGACTGAAATGCAATCACTGATTTTCGGTTAAAAAAGGCAAAGCTTTGCTTCTCTGACAAGAACGCAATGGCTGATTTTTCAATTCGTAGTGGTAGAGACAAGTATTAACCATGTCATCTGTCATCACCAAATGTACATATTAAGTACCTAATTTGCATCTTCATTCTGATTGGCTAATAACAAAATGGCAGTCCATGCTCTATGAAATTCCAGTTCCATTGGAAGTTATTGCTATCATCAGTAGATAGCAGTTGAACAAATGTCTGACATCGTTATTAAGTTTCGAGATTTTCAGTGTGAAATAAGATTTTGAGTTTAGTTGCTAGGAATCCCTCCTTCCCATGTTCTTCTATTCTCTTCTTATTGCCATCTTCTTTTATCTCCTTTGTTTCATCCCTTTCACCAAAATTGTCCTCTGTTGTCAGTAAGGAGCACTTAGCAGAAAATACAATGTTTAAACCCCTAAGGTGTACCACATTTCTTACAGTATCTCTCCACTCTCCTTTTTCTCTCTCTTACTTCTCCAACTTCCTTTTATTCTTCCTTCTCTTTTGCTACTTATTCTTCCATTCTTCTATCCTCCTTTACCCCTCACCTTCTTGCAGATTCCTGCTAATACAATTAGAGAGCAAATGAAAGTCTTTTACAGCCTGGATTATAAAGGAAGCTAGATGGAAAGCAATTTATTTCATTCGATCAAGCAGACATAATCAGTAGAAAGAGATGGGATTTCATGTTAGTTCCTGGAAAGTATGTTAATTTGTCTTGATATTACACTGATGATTGAGTTCTCATTAATTTAGAAAATTGCTTTTATTTAGAAAATGCTTGTAATTTCAGTAACCAATGGTTACATATTAAAGTTCTGCTATGTGTTTCAAAGATTTATTTCCTTTTCCTAAAAATGTTATCCAAAACAAGTCAATTTATATTAAAGGAGACCACTTGAGCCATTTGGAAAAATAGTTGGCACCCTTCCTCCTTTTTTCAAAAATTGATAGTTTGCATGGTTATAAAGCTCTTTTATACATTAGCCCTCACCTGTGAAATTATTAAGCCCAATCAATATGCTTATGTGAAAACAGAACGATTTATAATTAATGTCGCCGACAACATTAATTCAGCAGACGACATGGAAATGAGAAATGGTGTGTAACACAAAACCCACGCCAGAGTTGATTCTCACCAGTGCGCCTTGGTTTGAATGGTCTGTGACCTTTGTGGTTTTAATACCATTGAGTCGGAGTCTATGATATTCATGTATAAAACACCATTTTGTTGACTAAAGTTACTCCAAACTTAAAAGTTAGCCTACAAATTACTGAATGTCTTAACCTCTATTAATGTCCCTATCTGTCTTTGGGTATTGTATTTTATGTAAATATATCTCTATTTTCCAAGGCCTAGACTATAATTTGCGAGCAAAAATGAAGAAAAGGAAATCATATTATTCTGAAATGTGGGCTGGGGGACGCTTAAAGGAAATATGTCATGATTCTGAAGTATGTTGGAAAAATTTGGTATGGATGGAAAAGCTTAAGTAACTTAGTACATATAAATCAAAATAAGTTGAAAATTGTCCACATTTGAGTATTTTGCCCTTTATAATTTTTCCGCCCAATAAGCTTACTCGAAAACGATTCGACAAATCCACAGCGCAGGCAAATGGTGACGTCAAAGTGATGGACCTCCATAATTTGACGTGTGTGACCATTCATACGCAGACTTGTTGCCACTTAATAATAATTAAAACACAACGAAATGAAACAAAATAGTATTCTGGTAACTTAGTTTTCTAATTTTATTAGTACTTCATTAATCCATCAATGTTACAGTGTCAGCAATAACAATTCGAGTCAACACGATGTGTTGGTCATCACTTTGACGTCACAGGGGAGAGCAAATTGGGCGCTTTTGATCATGGTAAGCCGTGGCCGAAAAATCCGCCGTTTCTTCATATGTCAAAAAGCATAAAATTTAAAATGCCTTATTTTGTTAAATTTGAAATTCAAATTGTATTATTTTTTCGGGAATTTGTGATGTATGTATGCATATATTTTATGAATGTAAGTCAAACTGAAGCTTGACCAAAAAATCTTTGAACAATTTCATTTATTAAGTTTCACTTGAAGTGATGGCTGTTTAGATGTTGTAAGTGTGTGCCTTTTTTTTTTTTGGTTGAGAATGCCGCTATGTGTAAGTTCCTTGAAGTGTGTGGTTGACCAACCAAGCCTTGCTTGTGTTGTATGTATATTTAATGTGAGAGAACAAGGTCATAAGTGTTGTTAATAGCTGCCCTGTATTACAGATGGACTAAATATCTTGAGTCAGTGGCTTATCTGAAATGGTTCTTCAGGTGACGGTGTTGCCTGAAGAACCATTTCAATTAGCTACTAACCAAAAAAAAAAGATTGGCATAATAGTGTATTGATGCGGAATTTCTGAACAATGGCAGCATTGCACTTGCGACATTGTTTGCATTCATCGTGACGATTTATGTCAATAGAATGGTGTGCGAGTGTCTACCAGCAGAACACAAATCTGCCTGGACTACTTTGTAAGCCCTGGGCGATTAAAATAAAATTTGGCCCCTCTTTCTTGGAGGATTCTATACCCCCCCCCCCGCATGATATAAAACCCTTTTGTTTTGATGTGATTTGTTTTACCAGAGTGAGAAATTATAAGTCATGAATGAAACTCAAATTGGCAAATTCCTCATTTTTTGAAAACCTTGAGCCCATAGTAGTAACAGTACTACACTCACGTCTGACCCACGTGTGACCAAACTTCTCCAATGCACAAAAATGGACCTGGTTCAATATGTTCAGGCTGTTAAAATTTATCACGCTTTGCAGGTGTGCTTGTCTCAGCTTCGGACAAAACTTGTTGAAATTGTAAATCTTCAAACTTTATCAGACCATGCAGATTTTCATGACTGAAAAGTTCCTGTGGCACATTCAGGCAATATTTAGGTAATTAGACTTTATAGAAAGGTGGTACAAACTGACATTGTATATGGTTTTAGATTATAAACAACAATGTACGTCAGTTTATGGACATGGTCTCCTTGAGTTAGAAAAAAAAAAAACCCTGAGATTTCCTCACAAAGTGTATTACGGCTAAAATTCAGTAAGTTTTGCATCAGTTCATAAGTCCTCCATTAACAAATTGTCTTTTCAATCAGTAATGACCAAATGATCAATGTTATTCTTAATCTATATATGCCACATTAATCATGTGCCTGCTTTGCATGTTTCAAGACGTAAAGTAACAAGGTGAAAGCAAAACAGTGTCCAATTTAAAACAAGTTTCATTGAAAAGGTTCGGACAATTTTTTTGGGTGGCTTTGGCTTTGTAATGCCTCAAATAACTATATTGATAAAACAAACCAGGTTCAGAATTGTAATTCAATGAGTGTTATATTGTAATGCTATAAACCCAGAGGGGGATACTGGAATCCATCCCATTCCATTGCAACGTGAGTTTTGGGAAGTTTCACCTCAATAAGGTCTGTGAATCCACAAAAAGTCCTATTCTGAACACATAAAAACCTGACTTTACACTCATTGTAGCCCAAAAGTGGTAGTACGTAAGGATTTTTTAGCATTGAAATTAAAGTGTTTTTGCTTGTTCTTGAGTCTTGAACCTTTATCTCCAAGTACTAGTAAATCCAAAGTTTTAAATCCAGTTTGTCCCTTGTAAAAAAACAAGAGGTAGCTGGATTTTCCTAACCTCACACCTCACAATCCGCCCTATGACTCCCTCCTTCCACTTCACCCGATTCAATGCCATCCTCCATCCTCCCCTACGCCCTATAACTTCCAGTCGCAGTGAGCGATTGGCGTGGTTGCGCAATACTGGATTTTGCCAATCAAGTGGTTACGCATGCTCACAGGTCGCAGAAATCGGTCGCTGCGACTGGAAGTATAATATCCGTGGGCTTCATTAGTGACATTTTTTTTAATACAATACTATAGGTCACATTGCAATGCATTATGGGGTTGGTTTAAAACCCACCTCTGGCTATAACCATGTATTATAAGGATACTTTTTTCTCACTAAATTAATGGTAGCAGCCAGACAATATGTTTTCTTCTGACTTAGTGTGATTTATATATTCATCATCTAAACAAAAATGAAGATTACATTTCTTCATTAATTAGCTTGATAAATTAAACACAAATCAAAAATGCAAGTGTCTGTGTTTCGAGATGCTTACACAAGATTGCACAGGGCTTTAAAATATTGATGTGTTTAAAGGTGCCCCACCTAGAACATATTATTTTTCTGTTTCATAGAAAGGGCCAAGCGCAAACATACCTTAATAAATTCCAAAATTTCCATCTGAATCTGACTACATTTTAACAGGTGCGATAATTGGGCGTGTATTTGCAATAACCCATAACAACCCATCACTATATATTGCTTTTTAATTGATGGCATAAAGTATTATAAACAACTTATTTTAAATCTGGTTAGTGCCCCATTAAATTCAATGTTAACAGTCAAAGGCTCAAGGCCTCAAAATCAATTTTGGTCAACCCTGATTCATCAGGGGTATAAATTATTTTATGTCATGTTACCACCAGTGGTATATGAACCCATGGCAAGTGCCATATTTCTTTTTTTTTTTTTGGGGGGGGGAGGGGGAAAGTGATTTTTTTTTTGGGGGACAGTGAAATTCTGGGGGGATTCCAAATTTTTTGAGATTTCCAAAACCAATCCTGGCCCGAACTGGCCCGATTTTTGGCCACAATGTGGCGGTTTTGGCTCCAAATAGTTTTTTATAGGTGTTTTTTTTTGTCAAGATTTTGCTTCTGACATTTTTATTCTTTGATTGTGTAGAAGAGTTTGTATCATTTGAAGAACCAAATCCAAAATATTCATCACATAGTAACTCAAGTTAAGCAATATCTATTCATTGCCCAAATGAAACTTAGCAGACAGTTGTACCACCCTAAAATTCCCCAATCAGCAAATAACCAACTTGTGTGGCGATCCCTAAAAAGCTCACATTCAGATGCCCCGCTTCTCTTTGGCTATTTATGCTCCCCCTAGCATTTTACAAGCCGACCATCACTTTTGCTTCTGGTTGCTCGCCAAGGACGCACCAATTATGGGTCCAATACTTTGAAATAATTACATTTCGTCAATTCAAATAACATGCTTACACAATATTTTCATGATACATCATCATATTGTATAGATTTTTTTCTAACGTGTTATTACTTTTTAGAATTTCCGAGTCGCATTGTCCTATAGATTTACAATATATTGCCTGAAAAGGAAACTGTTATGATTTTACAGGTCATACTTAATCATGTGTCTAGAGGCCTTTTGTAGCTTTTTTTGGTGCTTTTTCCAGTAAGTTGGAAAGGGAAAAGAGAAAACAAATTGAGTGAACCATATACTTAAGCTTGTATACCACTTAAATGAGAAATCATTTTAATCTCTGAAATCAGAGCTGAGCTGAAGCGGTAAGCATTTTCATTTTTTTAACCTGAATTAAAAATTACAAATAGAAAGCAGAGAAATGTGTGAATCAAATTAAATGATCTTGACAACCTAAAATAGAGCAATAATTTCAATTTAGATTTATTTGAAAAATAATCAAAACACTGAAATACTGTATAAAACAAGGTATATACTGTTAGTTTTGGATGACAATTATCTCCTTCATACATTCCAGTAGTTTATATCAGTTAGAATTGAATTAGATAGCAAAATTGTAGACAGCCTAAAACAACGCACACTTGCAATTTGTATTATTATTCAAGAAAGGGCATTTTTGTGATCCACAGCTTCGTCCCCCAATAGAAATTACACCACAGTGCCCTATGGGACCGTGAAAGCAAGCCATTGCGCATATCACGAACAACAATATCAGAACCACTCAAATTTTTGGGAATAAGCTTTCAAGTTTCTCAAGGATATCTAGTGAACAATGATAAACCATAGGTTTCTGGAATCACACGAAATGCACCTTTAATAACATAGCGATCAATATATCAACACAAAGCATTGGCATAAACCAAAGGAGAGGGGCAGGGGGGCAGCTGCCGCCCTCTGGGGGAATCTCCCACCCCCCCAACCCCCCCCCCACCAAATTATTGAATTTCGACACACGCACCAATTTACTAGTGAAAACAACATAGACCCATACTATACTAACAATTTTTAATATTATTTCCCCCTGGAAATATATTGTGTTTGCCCCCTCTCGTCCCCCTGAAAAAAGCGGGGTATGCCAGCTGCCAAATTGTAACATTGCTCTGATCCTAACTCCTTCAACATTGCATTTTTAAAATGTACATATGGTGTCACAATGCAGACAACAATATAACTGACAGATATTGGTATGAATGGCATGTTCTAGTGCATAGCTCTCCATTTGTCAGAAATTCCTATCAACATACTATTATGCCCAGTCTGTGTGTCAGTGACTCTTGACATGTCTCAGGCGACATGTCATTTGAAGAACTATTTCAAGAGCCAATTGACTGAATGAAGATAATTAAGAGTCAACCAATCCATAGCATATCTGATGTATCACGGCAGCTATTCAATTACGGTCCCCTTCTTGCATTAACACCACAAGAAAAGATCGGCGATCAATTTAAGAGTCTGGGGCTTAAAAATAATGCAATTGAGAAATTTTACACTTCATATAATTTGCATTGGATTTCATCAAGACCAAGAATTCCAGTCACTAATTGGCTTATAAACATTGTCACAACGTTTGTAACAATACAAAAAATTATATACTAATACCTACAACATAGTGCATTGGAGGGAATCTGGATTGATTTAAAAAAAGTAATGAGAATTTCATCAAACAGCTAAGTTGTTAATCTGTGATGAGATCCAAAAGCTATTAGTGGAATCAAATGAACAACATCTAGACACCTCAAGGGGATTGATTCACATTTCATCCCTCCACTTCCCTGAGATACCTTTTCGATACCCTGAAGTTTTATTGTGGGTTTCACACCCCAACTTTCCAGAACTCAGATCTGTAATTATCATCTGAATTGAATGTGCTATTCTATGTGCAATTTCATCATACAGGAAAGAAATTTGAAATCCCTATCATTTACAAATTTGAAGAGTTGAGTTCCCCAGCTGTGAGATTCTGGTCATGGAAAGAAACTATGTTTTTTTTGTTACTGTTATCCCCACAACCCACACTCTACTACTACTACTAAACCAAAGTTTTTGAAATCCGTTTTGTCCCCTCACGGGTGCCGGATTCACCTCACATTTGCAGCAACCGCACCTGACTCCTTCCTTCCATTTCAACCGATTCAATGCATCCTCCCGTCCTCAACCCAACCCTCCTACGCTCCTCCTCACTTGTTTCTTCGCATGTCTTCTTGGACGTCCCTCCTCCTCAAACCGCTCACCCGAACTCAAAAGCCCTGCTTAACACATGCTCGTCATCATTCCTCAACACATGCCCATACCAATGTACACTATCGCCTTCGCCAACCGGTCCACCGCCTCTTCCAAACCCAACATCTGCACTCAAGTCCCAGTCTTCATCCTGTCCCTCACTTCACACCACACAGCGCTCCTCACATTGCTCTCTCTGTCCCTCCCAAAATCCCCATCTCATGTTCACTCAGACACCACTCCCTCACTCCCATACAGCATCACTGATCTCACTCAGCTCTTATAACCATTCCTTTCATCTTCAAAGGTATCTTTCCCATAAGAAAAAAAAAAAAAAAAAAAAAAAAAAACACTCCCCACATTCCCTAACTTCACGCCACACATACCTCCCTCTCGCATGTCACCCACCTCACATCCACCACCCCCACTAACCTTAATCCCCTAGGTATTTGAACTCCGTCCTGACTACACCCCATCACACAACTTTTCCTCCGGTTCCACCATCCCTCCAGCTCCCTTCTCACATCTTCTACACATAATCTCTTGCCAAACTAGGGTCACTCTCTTCATCTTTTGCATCTCCCATGGATCCATAAACCGTTTATATTATAAACATTAAAGCGAAATGCCAGGCTAATATAATTTGCGCTCAACATATTATAAACATTTTTGTTTCAAATGAATGTTTTCAGTTAAGAAAACTGACACTATATGAATGTGATTCAAGTACACGATTCTAATATCTTCCGTATGATTGCAGCCATTTTGATCGGCCCACGAGAAAATTGAAATAATGATTGGTATATGTAACTGTGTACTTGACATAAGTAGCCAATGAAAGATTAGTGAATGCCATAACCAAACTTTCAGCTAATTCTGTCCCAGTTTTTAATCGATCGTTACTGCTTTTCTACTGGACACACAATATAATCCGATTTCCTGACCAGGAGTACCCTAAAACATTCCTTAGACACCTGTTTTTATCTATTACTTACAAGTCAACACGTCACCAATGCCGAGCGCGGCACCAATGCCGAACATGGCGACCCCATGGGGCTAACATTTTTAGTTATTCTGCTAATAAGGGCAAACTTATTGGAGTAGATATTATTTCTTTCCGACCGCAAAGACATCTTTTTTTTTTTTTTTGTTTTTAAAACATTAAACTTAAATTAAAAATGAGCTGTTAGTACTGCTTTAATGTATATGGGTATGGGTGCGGGTTACTTTGGGAGGTGCCTTTTTGTCATATCATTGTATACGGGTCCGTATATATATATAACACCAAAAAAAGGTTTCTCTAACCCTGTTAATATTCAATCAGGCTTGTTTAGTTACAAAGGTGTTTATATTCTGTTACAAGTAGAAATTAACCAGGATACTCAGGTGTGATTTAGGCCTGCTTAGTGACACAGCCTGAGGAAGAGAGTCTTATTACTAAGGGTTTCCTCACTTCCTTTGTTATTTTTAAGCTTAGTTTTTATGCTTTGTGCATCATTTTAGAAACTGCAGGAAAATCATTTCACAAGCACTTTTCATATTGTGATTTCTGTAAGAGCTTCAGTTTGTGTAAGGATTCATTGTCAATATTCAGTTGCTTTTCCTTACAAAACCCTGTTTAAAAGGTGGGTGACCTGATCATGATCCAAATTTTTCATATGTTGTTTTATCTTCACATGGAAGCATAAGCATCAAAACATCTGATTACAAATCTGAGTTAATCGGTCCAGCATTTGGATAGTAAAGCAAAAATGTGGTATTAATTGGGTGTTAATAATTGGTATATCACACTTGTGAGACGTTTGTTCATAAAATCAAAAGCAACATTTCTGGGCCTAACTTTCACTGGGGTACTGAGAAAAATACAAACTTTCTTACTGATACCATTTGTTCAATAACGAACTCATTTTTGTCTTGTTCTTATTATGCACTGATAATGTAACAATTTAGACTGTAAACACTCTCATTTCTAAGACAAGTTTCATGATAAAGTTAAACCTGCAAGCAATGTTGCATAATTGGTCTTCTTTAGTTTGTTGTGTTGTATATTGTGACTTTGGATGGACATCACTACTATGATCTTTTTCACAACCTGTCCCCAACATACTCCTCCAAGTGATAAGTCCAGAGGCAACCGAAATAGGACAAAATCGCACATTTTAGTCATTACTGTCCAATCCATCCCTACAACCATTTACTACAATACTGATTCAATGGAGAGTTATATCTTTGAACACTGCATTTTTTTCCTTTTCTGTAAATTTTTTCGGTTGGAAAAAATAACTGTGAGAATTCTACAGACTTACATTCACTTTAAAGTGATTTTTGCTAATTCAACTATTTTGACTCTTTCCGGGTAAATCATTAATAGGGGTCTTTAAAATAACGTTCTCACTACCTCAGTCAGAAAAGTGATGTGGTTAAAGTTAACAAAACGCAACATTACTACACTGCCACCCAGCTAAAGATAATGGGTTTTTGGTAAGTCTAGATGACAAGATTTAACTCAAATTGTTATACATAACAGTCCTGTGATACATCTTCATTCTTAAGTGAAGAAAATTGCATTTTTAATTCACACAAAAAAAAAATAAATCCTTATCATTTAACATTATTCTATCAACTTTTTTTTTCTAAAAAGTTAATTTTTAACTTTAAAAAAGAATATCTCCAAAGTACCTTTAATGCACACACAACCCCTTTGTCCATCATCCTGAAAATGAATTGTGGGTGTTTGAGTAGACATTTATCGTAGGTTTATGTCTCGATGTGACATAACGCTTTCCTATTAAATCGGATCAAATCCTTCGTTCCAAGCAGAGTGTCACTACAGTACCCGAAATTGATAAAATAATTTCCAAGGCAATATAAATTGCTAATGTGACGGGACTCAGGCCAAGTGTAGATTATTACATTTGTAGGGTCTGGATAAGTATTAGAGTTTGTTCGGTATATAATTGATCAGCAGTATGTATACGACTTGAATGTAGACTTTGCTAGCTGCCATAATTGTTGACAAACGAACATTCTGGGTGATCATTTTTCCATTTTTATAACATATACAAGTCTGTGATACATCTTAATTCTTAAAGAAAGACATTGCATTTTTGTTCACCTGTGTGTCAGCTATTTGAAGAATTTAGTACCAAATTGAATTGAACTTCAAAATACATTTCCAAAGGTACCTAGTATACTATTTTTGTGTCACATGATCCCGTAAGTGATTGATGGGTTATGGATAGACATTTATCAGGATTTTATCTTGACATGACAATAATAAACTCTTTCCTATTAAATCCGAATTAGACTGTCACTAAAGTAATCTGAAATGGATAAAAATTTCCAAGGCAATATGATTTGATAATGCAATTGACTCAAGGCCATGTGTAGATTTAGTACCATTTGTAGGGTCTGGATAAGTATTAGAGATTGTTCAGGATATACTTTACCATAGCAGAAACTTGAAAGTAAACATTGCTAGCTCAAATTGTTGTTGACAAACAAACATTTCTTGGTGATCATACTCTCTGAACATCATCACGATATCATATGCAGTTGGAGTACTGTCAGCTTTGACAGGAAAGGGCCGGTACCGTGCTGCGAGGCCTGTGCCAGTGATACTACAAGCACATAGATGACAAATATGGGACACATATGCCATCAACGAGATGTCCACATGGTTGGCTAAGTGGTACTCTTTCGTAACTAATATATTTTCTGTAGGGCACGGATCTTCTTCTGCTGTTCCCTTATACTTGTTTGCCACAAAATAGGCAAAAACTCGTAGCACTTTGAATTTGTTGTGTAGAGTGATCCCATCAGGTTGCCAATGTCATCCTGTCAAGGGTGGCACTGTCGATCAGCCTTCCTCCAGCTTTGGGTTGAAAGGGGGGAACGGGTTGGCGTAGCGTATCTTCCCTCGCCTTTCACCAATGAGGTCTCGGGTTCGATTCCTCGGCAGGGGCCTTTCTGGTGGGCTTTATTTGAAGTTGGTTTCTCGTCCAACTCGTTCCCGCAGTTTTCTCCGTTACTCCGGTTTACTCCTGCTTCTAAAATCGGCTTCTTGCATAAATCTGTTCTGGTATTATGGATGTGCTGAGCGCCTTTCATGCAGCCGCACAGCGCCTTTGATCACTTTTACGTGGACATGTCGCGATGTTTAAAAATACAAATGATTATTATTATTATTCATCTTGATTACTTCTTAGGGTGGTGTTTTTTTTCAAATATGGTCTTTGCTAGGGGCTGCTTTGTCGGAACTTCGTTTTCCAAGAGTGTGGGTTGAATGTGATGACAGGATTTTGTTGATGGACTACTGTTTCTTGCTAAGAGCAGGCTTTGTCCAAACAGCCCGCTAGAAAGTTTTGAATTGATCACATCTCTTTAAGGGGCGTTTCTTTGATATTATTGCTACTTTTGTGTCCCCCTTTTAGTAGGAAGACCACATCGGGATGCTTTTTCCGTAGTAGGCTGTGGGCCTGTGGCCGTACAAAGGTCAACAATGCTCCTTTCTCACCACATACGCACGCTGATTAACTTCATCCTTGGTCAGAAGAACCATGGCCCCAAGGACTCATAGTGGTGTAAAACAAAGTTGGCTTTTGATGACCCTATGTGACCTTGACCCAATTCATTAATCAAAGCACCAAAGACCCTCAACAAAAACACTGTCCAAAATCTATCAACATCAACTACGACTCCCGTTGACAAATCGCGATGGCATGTGACACAAGCATTCCGGGGAACCATGTATTTTTTTTAATGAAATTACACCCTGCCTAAAATTTTTGCAGCAAGTGCTCCACTATTTATGCTGCATCTATGGAGACAAAACTTAGCAACTGTAAGCCAAATGTTCCTTTTCTATTCCACCCCACACCCGTGCTTGACCCCTTATTGAGTTGTAATCAAGTATCTGCATGAAAATGTGTAATTTTTAGGGCAGGCTAATGTCTGCCTGAAACTGAGTTGGCTGAAAACAGATACAGGCAGCTAATAGATGCATGTTCTTAATCCACAGAAACCACCTTGATAAAATTCCTCTCAACTTAACGGGAGCCTTGTTCTGATCGCCTCGTGGACCCCCCTGGATTTAACGGGAAGTAGGTATAAATTTTGATATCAGATAAAGGCCAATTTTTCCTTCATTATAATCGTCTTGAAATTTAGCTTCCGAATCCACTTCTTTGTAAAAATATAACAAAAACCTGTTCTTTTAGGGTTAACCCCACTATTAGCACAGTAAGTGAATAGGCCGCAATGTCATAATCGCGTCTACTATCAAAAACACAAGATCGTTTCCCACGATACTTTGATGGTAAGTGTATGCAGGTACAAGGCTCTCATATCAAGTGGAGAACAAGATATACATAAATTGGAACCCCCACCATTAACTCAATGGTCCATCATGCTTTACAGGACATAGAGGCCATTTTTAGTGATGGTCCTCTAATATGCAATGCTTGAAACAGTCGTAATATTATATTAAAGTATGGCATTGAATAAAGTGGCATAGATTATTTTACCCTTTCAGTATGGTTTAGTTACTTGAATGCAAAGTAATATTGTATGAACCCAGAAG
>JAMKCH010009327.1:0-30104 GCA_023653785.1 Ophioderma brevispina | reverse complement strand
TATTCTTTGAATATATTTGAGCGGGAAGCCGAGAACTGCAAATTCTAGTTTTGTTATTTTCGTTAAATATTATCTATAGGTTGAGAAGTATGGTATAGGATTCATGAGTGTTTGCTCCATGAGTAGGAATGTTTATCAAATTGACTTTGTAACATCAAAACATAATTATCACAGGTAGCAGGTAATTGTTAATATTATAGATATTGTGTATGTATAAATTTACTTGTAGGAAATCACACTGGAATTAACATCTGTCAGTTTCCATGTCAATTTGATATATTGATTCTTGTCATGCAGCTTTTTTTTTTATAAAAGACCAATTGATACCATGGAAATGATAACATTAAAGCACTAATCATTGGAATTTGCTAAATCAGAAAAAATCGAAAAAATCATCAGAAATCAGATTTTTGCATGTTTGTAACAAGTACATGTATCTTAACATACCCTGCAAAATGAGAGGACCAAGAGGCAACCTATAAGGCCAACTGATCAAGTTTTCGTCATTACTGTCCTACGTACGGACACTTAGGCCTACTACAACTGAATGGAGATTCTATCTTTGAACCCTGCCGTTTGCTTCCTTTCCTGTCAATTTCTCAGTTGGACAAAGTACGTATGAGAATTCTACAGACTTTGCTTCACATTTAAGCTATTCCTGCAAAATTAATAGATTTTGACTCTTTCAGATAAAACACGATAGGTGTCTTTAACTAGTAGAAATTAAGTCTATATGAGAGGAGAAAAATTGGGTATCTAGGTAGTGAAAAGATTTGATGAAATATATGCTACCTATAATGAAGAGTGTATATTGTTCAATTATTTCAAGTTTGGCCTTTCACTCCTCCCCCCATTGTCACCATATTACCGTGCACCAAAACATTTCATCTCCTTGACCCCATTTGATCAAGTTACCACTCCAAGTTCTACGCCCTCGGACTCATTAACTGCATTCATGGTGTGTGAGCCCATCGGTCAAGGTGACCTGATGTATTTGCATGGCTATAGGACAGTTTTGTTTGGTTGTAAAACTGTGATTAAATGGAAAATGTATCTCAATCCAAAGCAAGGATTAATGTTCCTGCTAGGGCAACCTACAGTGGTTAGTAACAGACCATCTGTTTGATGGTTTATCATCATTACGTGAACCTAGAATATTATCAGGTCCAATAACCTAATAGTTTTTAGTCAATTCACTTTTACATGATACACCAGTCAACACCACACTTTGTGTGCATGGAGCATAGTTTTTGATTATATACTGTGAGTCTGTATACTACATTTGTACGAGTGTTGGGGGGGGGGGGGGGGGGGGGAAAAAAAGGTCGACAAGTTTGCATGGCATGAAACTGCCGTTTTCATTGACACACTAGTAATTGGATGTAGATTTATGTCTTTACACACTGCCTATTTTCTTCCTCTTTTGTCATTTTTAGCTATTTTTTTCAGTGACAAAAATACGTAAGAGAAGTCTACAGACTTATCTTGATCGAAACACGGAGATTTCACATACGGTGTCCTTAAAATGTGAAAATTTTGCTTTTTGCACTATGTAAAACTTTCTTTGAAAATACTCCCATGTGAAATGATTAAAGCACTATAGCCATTTTTTTGAAGAGCGTCCCGCAATTTTCACAACTTGGATTTTTACACGGTTTCATGGTACTGCTAGTAAACTTATTCTACGAAATGGTTAAGCTGAAATGTTTATGTGTCTCAAACGAAGGAAGTTTGTAATTAGAATAATCAATATCGAGATCTCCGATAATAATTCACGGCTGCTGGAAATGCCTCCCAATATTAAATGCCGGGAAATAGCTGTGTGTACATGTCCTACCTCATCCCTAGTTGTTTTATTGGTCGCTGAGTCAAGTTCCGAGGTCATTTTCTTGAGGTGGCACGTTCCCATCATGTCCATGACATTTCCAGATCTGGTGGTCCCATTGTTAATTACAAAATCGCTTATTTTTAATGAAAATACGCATTTTGTGCATTCTCGTTCGATTTAGTTTTCCTAAAATTTAAAATATTTTTGAGTCAAAATGTGCAAAATATCACATTTTGAAACTAATAATAATAATAAGAGCCTTATTTCAACAAGTTAAACATGTTCAATAGACAATATGTTCTTCCCATGTCCGTGGCCTAAATACTACAGAATAAAAACATACATTTTTAATTTTACATTTTAAAAATACAATTAAACAGAATATACGTATAAGTACATGTGTTCAAAAAAAATAATTAAAAATCACGAGTAAGGAAACAGATAAACAATAACACAATTTAAAAATATCCAAAAGTCTCGCAAATAGAACAGAAAGATAAATATTGTAAATTGAAAGGTACTTGATACATTGGCCACATAATTTAAGTGAGCTAAGACCAGAAGTAAAAACCTAAATATTAACAATTTTAAAATAGCAAAATTGTTAGGTTGTTCTTAGTCTATATATATTTATCATAAAATGTCAATTAGAAAAAGTTAAAACCAAGTTTCATAAATGGGGCCACATAGAGTAAGATTTCAAACCAAAGAGAAATTATAACAAAATTTTAAACAAGTTTGTAAAAGTGGAAACTAAATTATACACATGTGTTTATGTACTATACTAAAAGCAAGTAGTAAAATATACGATTTGAATTGTTTTAGGGCAAAACATTCATATTGCATGAGAGATAATTGCACGATAACTCCATATAGATCATATAGTTAGAATCATGACCTATTAATCAATTGATGTCAAAAAAAAAAAAAAAAAAAAAAAAAATGGTTTCTAAAACTGACAGTCAATAGCAATTTTTACTGTAATTCAGTGCATTCCATAATTTTGGCCCCTATAATTTAAACTCGCTTTCTTGTACTCGTATTTGGTTTAAGCACTAAAGTGTTGTTATCTCTCATATTATAAACATTACTTCCTTTCGTGTAAATCCTCTTACTTATATTGTGGGAAGACGATTATGTACAATCTTGAACTAGTAATTGGTTCATTATTAAATAATCTACTTTCTAAGTTATTCCAATTCAGATCATTTAAAGCCTGCCTGCTTGAGCCAACCTATTTGTACTAGTGTAATGAATCGTGTATCACATTTTTGCAAAACTTGTATTTTATTCCTCAGGGTCTGGCCGCATCTTCCCCACACAACGTTACATAGTCAAAATGCGGGCAATGATGGCCTTTATAGCTAAAGATTGGAAAATGCAACGGAATTAAATTATGAGACTTTCTAAGCTGTAGCAAACCAGGTAAACCTTCCTCCTGACTTCGTCAACATTTTGCTCCATATAAATTTTCGTCAATAATAACCCAAGTGCTTGCAGTGATTGACTCTCTGTATAGTTACCCCTATTTTTATCTTGAAACGATCGCATATTTGAGAAAGTTATAAGGATACCAATAACATACTTCCGTTTTCTTTATATTCAGGCTAAAGCTTATTTTTCACAACCAATTGGCTAACATTTTTCGGATCTTCATTCATTTTAAATACAATGTCGGTGATATTATTAACGTGGTACTATCTGCTGTGACATCAGCATACATGCTAACCTTAACCTTTGTAACATGTTGAGGTAGGTCCATTCACATAGTATGAAAAGCAAAGGGCCTAAATGAGCCTTGTGGATTCACAAAATTTAACTGCTCAATACCATTTATACGTGTCTTCTGTCTTTCAATAGCTTTCAAACCAATTATTACTGTACACTCAAACAATACATTGAAAGTTTCTCAATAAGAATATTATGATTTACAGTATCGAAAGCTTCTGTAAGTCCACATTACAATCCCCACATAGGGACATTATCATACCAATTAAGCCAGTCTCATAACATTTAAAAGAGCAGATGAAGTAGAAAAACATGGCCTAAACCCTGATTGGCTTTCATGTAACATAGTATGTGAATCAAGGTGAGCGTACAGTTGTTCAAAACGGCCGCTCCAATTTTCGATAATATTGCAGAATGGAGATATTCCTGTAATTACAGGGCTCTGAATGTCACCCCCTGTATAGATTGGGTTTCTCTTCAAAATGTGCTGTTATTGCTTTAAACTGAGAATTATTTCTTTGGCTACAAAAATTTGAAATTTCTAATTTACTATAGGAGCAAATAGGAATTCAGCCTGTTTTTATATTGAAATTATGAAATTAAATCACCTTTTTGTACCAAAATAACAAGTTTAAGAAAATCTAAATGGGTCTTATCTATATGAAATCACTGGATATGACACATTATGTGGATTCCTCAAAATCTCTTTTATTATAAAACTTTTAAAATATTTCTAGCAAATTTGAAAATAATTTTCCAGAATCTTTCGGTGTAACACTGTGTCATACAGATTTTGGCAATCAGTACCATAAATTGACCAGAACAACTCTCAAAAACCTTTTGTACTCGTGTAGACCTCACCCTTTTTCTAAGGACTTTTTGAGGAGCTGACACTTCAACTAACATGTATTGATGTGCCGAGTAAACATGTTGAAAACTTTATACAATTGTGTCTCTTATAAGCTTTTTATTTTTATAATGGTATAGGCTATCTCTCACTGTTATCAGGTCATGGCCACATAAATCATTGCATCTTCTCATCCTGGATTTTGAGTTGGGGCCCATATAATTACACCTTCATAATCTACGGAAGTTGTAGTCCCAGTAACTGTGACTTCAAGCAGTGTTTACGCTTTAGCATTTTGGCATTATCATTTCACTGATAACTGCACACAAGTTAAAGACTACTCTAGTCATGACATCAGGACTAAGTGGTTGTACTTAAGATTTTGCCCATTTTGATATGTTTTTACTTGTATTGTGTTGCCTGCTCCAATAAAGATTTATGTTCACAGTCCAGCATGCACTAAAATCACTTCCAAATCTCATATTTCTTTGCAAGATAGAGTATTAAAGTCTCTTCAATTCATACTCTGCTGCATTCAATGTGTTATGTTACCAATACAACATGTGAGTCCACCGATACATAAAGCATTAGAGCTTGAGGGAAATCAAATCTAATAGCATTTTGGCAGTATGCATCCACTCTTTTTGAATATCTTTTTTTATTACAGACACTTCCACAACAGATGGGTGGACATTCCCTTTATAAGTATCTACTAGGGCCTATCACTCCGTTTGAACATTTGCATTGTTTCATCGAATCTGAATTTAATGAATTAGTTATGTCCCTTCTACAAATCTTGTAACGATCTGTAATATTTATACAAAGTCCTGACAAAAGTGCGTAAGTGTAGAATGAATGAAGATTTATTGAACGTTACACAAACTTACCTCAAAGTACTATAACATTGTGTAAAGTTAGGCCAAATGGCATAGTTATCACAGTTGCACAAAATTGCAAAAGGTCTTATGTCAACAAAAATTGCAAAGTAACCCGTTGCTCGAAATTGGCCAAAATTGCAAGAGTTTCCTCAAATTGGACAAAGTAGTTGAAAGTTGCCCTAAATGGCAACAAAAATGCAAAAGCTAGCACATTGTTGTTCAAAGTTGCACAAAAAAAGCAAAGGATCTCAAAGTTTACTCAAAACGCAAACAATTCCAAAAGTTGGCCTAAACCTGGAAAGATTGCTGAAATTTGTTTGCGGAAAAGTGCACAAAGCCAATTAAAAGTTGCCAGACGTTGCTCAAAAATGTACAAAGTTGCTTGTCAACTTTAGGCCACTTTGTGTAATTTGTGCAGCATTGCGCAACTTTCGTCAATTTTTGAGACACTTTTAACATTTCCCCTGTGACATTGGCCTCTGAAGTAAGGGCAAACTCAAACATCATTTCAAGGTGGACTCTTGATCTTGAAGCCTCCTGATGTGTTTAAACTCGTTCCCTAATGTATTGTTTGTGTACAAACCATGCCCCTTTGATCACATGCTATTTTGGTGTGTGAATTTGTGGATTGTGAGAGCTTTGTATTGTTTTGTCCAATTTGTGTTTGTCTTTGGTTAGTGTTTTTGTTCCTTTAAAAAAACAGTAATGATTGTTTTTATTCTCTAGACCAACTGTACTTGGGCAGATTTCATTTTTGGTGGTACTGTGGTAGTACTTTTGGGTTATCATTTGATTTCTTTTGTCTGCCTATTTTCATTCTCCATGTTCTTATTTTTTAAATTTTTTTTGCTTATATTGAGGGAAAATATGTTTCAGGTGGGGCCATTTTGAGGTCCAGGACGCTGCCGAATGGTTGGTTGAAGGAATGGGTAACAACCAACTTTGTGTTCCTTGGTCCTCAATTTATCTAAGAAAGAACAAAAAATCAACTGTACAAAAATCCTTAATAACCCATTAAGGACCACACTAAACTTTACCTTACTGTTACTATTGTATTCCGATTTACTATACTTATAATTTGTAATATACTTTATAATTTTTTTTGGTATATCAATAACCTGAACTGAACTGTATACATTTGTAGTGCCCTGTGGTTGATACTACGTGTCCAGTGATGACATTTACATGTACTGTCCTTCCCTCCACAACCGTGGCTCTGGGTCTCATTGCACTGATTTTATAGCCTATGTCAAAGTTACTCTTTTTGGACTGAGGGTGCTGGTATTGGGTTTGGGAGGGTGTTTTTTTGTTGAACATGGTGTCTGAACCCGCAGCTTTGGTTTGCAGTGTGACCCTAGTACTGGCTTTCTTCACACTTTCATCCTCAACCAATTTTGATGCATGTGCTATATTATTGCCCCACTGTAGCAGAGAGGCGCAGCTGACTTTGTTGGTCCTGTGATATTGCCAAAATGTGTTCGTTGGTTTGTCTTCTTGGACCATTTCCGTGTTGTTATCCATTTTTGACATAAAGGTCAAGCTGGTCCGTTTGTCAGCATGGTGGTTTTATACCTATGTTACTGCATATTTGTAGTTATAGAGCAGGAGCCTGGAGGATTTCTTTGTTTTCTTTCATCCACCAGGTCAAGCACAGGTGGAAATATAGAAGGAAAAAATCTTTTGTGAAATTTGGTGAAATTCTTTGGGTTTCAAGGGATGAAAAGACATGCCACAAAAAACTGTATATCATACATGTTGCATTTGAAAACCCAACTTAAGGCGGCTTTGTTTCCAACGGTCTGCTTCAAACTGTGTGTATATAATTATTGCTACTTCAAAGAATTCCCTAGCCGTTAAATGTCAACTTCAGTGCATTTAAAGGTGCAGCAAGTTTCAAAGTCATCCAATTTTACTGTGTCAAGTCGTGATTTTTGTATTAATAGACACTCAATAGATTCCCTACCTTTCATTTGGGTAAAAAATAACTTAAAATGGAAAGAAAAGGTAATTTTTGTATATGCTTCTATTTCATAGAAACCTTGCTGAATTTCCTATTTGCTTCCTATAGGAAATTAGAAATTTACGTTTTTGAACATTTCTCATCTTAATCCTTCAGATGGGTACTTTTTTTTATATAGAGAGCTTACAACAGTGCAAAATCGATTTAAGTGACAACCTGTTATTGAAATATCTTGTTCACCTTAAAAAAATAATTGCTAAAAAAAAGTGAACGGGGGGGGGGGGGGGGGGGGGTGTCAATTAAGCTTACATGCCGGACTAAAGTTTTACAATGAATATGGTTTGCACATTTACAATTTATTGGCCTTTGTACATTGTAATATTGTTTTGATATTTCAATTTTGGCCTAAATACTAAGAGCATATTTTGCTATACGGTTACACGTTTTCTTTACATTCTTTTAAAGACACTATCAGTGATTTGAAAATTTTGAATTTCAGAAATAGCTTCAAAGTGAAGAATAATCTGTAGAATTCTCTAAGTTACCTTCCATCTGTAGAATTAACATAAAAGGAAGAAAACGCAGTGTTCCAAGATACGTCTCCATTCATTACGTGTGTACTAAGTGTCCGAACGGACATTATGACTAACATCTCTGATTCTGTCCCTTATTAGGGTGCTTCTGGTCTTACAATTTGCCTGTATGTAGGATACCTGTACTTGTTACACTCCATTCAAAATCTGATGTTTGATGATTTTTTTCGATTTGCTGATTTAGCAAATCACTGAATGTGTCTTAAATTGGGCGACCCGATCAACAGCCTCGTCCCTCCACTTTCAATCTGAGATTTGGATATCAGAAGAAAGTTCATTTTTGTGTTGCCTCACTGTAGTTGCAGGAGGATACCTACCAGTCCTCAATTCTTTCTACTGATGGCAGCTGATGTATGCCTGTGTTTTTCAAATTTTGTAAATATTTGGAAACGTTTCTTATACATTCAAATAAGTCCAAGTCCAATTGCTACAGAAATTGGTCATAGATGCCATGAAAACCTTCATATTGTTAATGGTCAATGTTAACAATAGAGGTCAAAGGGTCATATGAGCCAAGGTTATAAAATATGCTGAAAACATCAATTGGCCCTCTTATTCCAGAAGTAAAAGTCCAATTGTTACAGAACTGGATCCTAGAGCCTCTTGGGACCTCCATATCAATCAGGGTCAAATGCCAAGGTTAAAGGTCATACAAGGTCACTTTAATAAAATGGGCGAAACAGAGAATTGGCATAAATTTGAAAAGTAAAAGTTGGTTACAAAAACATCTCGGAAATTGACATTACCACATATTTTGTCGCACACTGTCCTATGGGCAAATTACATTAGTACACATTTAATTTTGTTTCTACTATCCAAATGGTTTGTCGACCTGATTTTCACTCCACATTTGGAAATTAGATCTTTATGGTGGTATATTTCAACAGGGATAAACTTCCTCATATGAAAAATCGACATGTATCAGGCCACCCTCCTGTAAATCATTTTTGTACCAATAGGGGTCTTTTTCATAGTAAAGTTAGTCAAATCTTCATATTGCATTATTTAACAATTGTAATCTTCCCACTTTTTAATGTAACATGTAACTTTACAGTATTAGGGCAGCTTCCAGTAACTTTCTCTACATTGTTGTAACATTGTGCACCTTGAATAACTTTTGCACAACTTGCGTACTTTTCAACTTTGTGTGAACTTTTTATGACTTTTGTCATAACTAGTGTAACTTGTCACAACTTGAGTGAACTTTATGTAGTCTTTTCAAACATTGCACAACTTTTTGTAACTTTTTGCCACTTTCCCGTAACTTTAGGTACCTTTATATAACTTTTTGCACATTGTATAACTTGGCGGCAATTGTGTAACTTTAGTAACGTTCACAACATGCATAACACATGTGGCAACTTTATTGAAACTTTCCGAAGGTTGCGCAACTTTGCTTAACTTTTCACAACTTTCGTAACTTTGGTTAAACTTTTCACAACTTTTCGTAACTTTGCGTAACTTTTCACAATTTTTTTCATAACGTGCGCAACTTTGCGTAACTTTTTCGCAACTTTGCATAACTTTTTGGCCACTTTTCTGTACTTCCCCAACTTTGTTCATACTTTGGCATAATTTTTGTGCACATAGTGCATTTACTTTGCATAACTTTGTGCAACTTTGGGCAATTTGAAACAACCTTGCCAATGTTGTTGTAACTTTGCAATCTTCCCAAGTGACATGGGGCCTTTTTATGGCATGACATAAGCTCAAGAATTGACTGTTTTCAACAAAATATTTTAGACAGGCGAGTTGATCTTGACCAATGTGTGTTCGGGGTCCCATGTTTAAAATAATCTGATCCTTTTAATTTTGTGTAGTCTGCAATCTGTGTTTTGAACGTTTGACTTCCTCCCAGAGTCCATGGCTGAAACAGCATAGTCCAAAGTGACACTGAACAAGCGCACTACAGGATTTTCGGCAATTCTGGTTGAGGCATCCTGCTTTGACGGTAGAATATTCAACCGCGAAGATGCTTTTTTATGACACTTTCAGGCGAGGCTTCCCGGACACACATCGGTCAATTTCACCACCCAGTACTTAACATTAGCCTTCCCAGAGATGGTTTGACCCTACCATTTTATATCGAAATTACAATGCCCATGACACTTTCCCTTTTGATCCAAAAGAATGCCTCAGTTTTTTGCCTAAATGTAAAGACGTTTGTTGTCCACAAGCCATTGGTTTAAGATTCGAGGACATGGCCTAATTATAGAATGAAATATTATCTTGATAACATGAGAATACAAAATGGCACTGCCATCAGCAAATATAATCACATTTGCTTCAGGATCAACACTGATTCCTGATACCTTTTGACATAGCAAAGAAAAAGTAATTGACCCCAGGATACTACCCTGATGAACACCACAATATATTTCCAAAGGTGATGAAATGACATTATTGGCCCCTTACTACTGGGATCTCTTTTTTGAAGGTATTATCTAAACCATTCCACTGACTCAACTCCCATCATCTAAGTTTGTTACACAGGATATCATGATTAACAGTGTCGAACAAGACCATACCTGTGTAAAGACCTCTGGATGATGTGTCTTTATGTGATCAACAGATTGATTGAGACATGAGTAAGTAGAAACACTCGGAATCCAGACTGATGTTCATATAGTAAATTAATTTTTCAGTAAAAAATCGAGCTGATGAATAAACATGCATTTTCTAATATTTTCGAAACGACACAAAGGACACTTACAGGTCTATAGTTACCAGCCTGGTTTTTTATTCTTTTGCAAAGAGGAATGCCTTGCTCTTTTTAAGTCATTATGAACCATCCCCGACTGAATGGACTGATGGATGATATGTGTAATGGGAGCTTTCAAAAAAGATCGCTCCATCCCTTAAAAAACCCCCTCTTGGTGATACACTCAAGACATGCTTTTATTTGGATTTTTAGATGTAAAAGCTCTTTTCAACACAGTCTCCCTGAGCATTTTGAGATTTAATTTCTGTGTTGTTTTTGTTTTAGGTGGAATAACAATCAATGATTTTGTGAGAACCGATTTAATTAGAATGACTACACTTGAAGTTTTGAAACTAAATAGTATGCAACACATTTAAGAGATTTATTACAGTTTTAGCAATTTCTAAGGGATCCTAACCAATTGTACATTAATATTAAGCACATATTGGCAGCTTCCTTACCCTAGAACTGTAACCCAGTTCTTTGAGGGTTTGCCAGAGCTTTTGGGAATGTTCTTATTTTCATCAATACAGTTTTCACAAATGTCAGATTTTGGCACGGACGAATATTCACCCTGAATCGTTATTGCGTAACTTTCCGATAATCATCGTAGAGCTGTGAATCTTGTTGTGTTTTTATTAAATTTTTTTGCAAAAGTTTGCTCGGTCCCCTCGATCTGGTAGAATATCAAAGACATCCAGGTTTCCGACCGTTGTTTTTAACCTAACTTTCCTGATTGGTGCAATGTCATCAATAACTGAATGTTAAAAGAGTTTAAATGCAACCAGGATTCATAACATCAACAGCCTGCTGACACTGGACCAATCGAAAGAAGATAATTGTTTGTTAATGGATCCATCAAATATTGCTTTAACGACCCTAATTTTACTCCTATTGTGACCTTGAACGTGACTGTGGTGACTTTCTTATACAATTCTCATAAAATGTTCACTAAGACCAACAACGATTGGGACCAAATTAGAAATTTTTTTATCACTCCTATTGCCACAAAATATTATCAATTATTGAAGAGAGTTCTTTTTGTGACACGGTAGGATATGTGATGAGCTGTCTTAAACCAAACAAGTTGAGAATTTTGGCATAATTTTAAACATAGACCATGAGTTTGTTTTCTTAACAAATATTAAATCGCCAGATGATAACGTCCATTATCTGCATTTAATTTGAGAAATAATTGGTTCAAAACAGTAAGGAAAGTCGATTGGTCAGGTGGGCGATATATAATACCCACCACTATATGGCTTGGATTTTTGAATTACTATTTTCAAGCCATGAAGCCTCAACTGCATGAATTAGGATATTAAATCAGATCTTGGTAAGAATGCAAATTGTTTTCCTAATTAAACACATACTCCCCCTCCTTCTCTGTTCCTATCAATGCCTAAGGATATTATATCCGTCCAATCTTTATTTCACATTGTCCGAGATAATTCGAGTCAAGCCATGATTCCGTGATTCCAAGATGGCTGCTTTAGATCTGTTAGCATTTCATTCACTAACTTCTTGTCGTCTTCTTCGGCGACGGGAGCGAACTTCAAGTGAAATCAGGTGCAAACCTCTTTGATGAATGTTGATCAAAGTCTTTCACTTTAGGTCTCTGTTACCCCGATGTTTACCACCATAACTAATACGTTTTGGAACTACGTCTGGGTCCTGGGTTCAGTTCAACGTCACCACAAGACAACAGGCATACCAAAGCAGATGATGACACATTATCTTTCACAGTACAAAGAATGGGCAAGTCCGCTTCCTGTCCATGGTAGTTCCTGACGGAATACTTATGATGTCGGAGCAACTAGAAGATCGTGAAAAACTTGAGTGAGAGTGTGGTAGAAAGTTTTGGTGATTTTGATAGTAAAAGTCTGATGGATCGAGTTTTTTGCATATTCCGACCGAACATGACTGAGTCTGAGACTTATAACTCTGATTGTTTTGTATCACATTCAACAAGCTGAGCTTTGGAGAATCAAAATGAAAAATACAGCACAAGAAAAAAGGACGCCATTTTTGCCAACCGTCAGTCATGTTTGCTGCAACAGTGATGATGTTATTATTCACAATAAGTAGCTACGTCGTGGAACCAGTGGTAAGCTGAGCCACTGTATCGGCTAGCTTTACATACGTGAACAGAAACGCCGATTCAGCAACTTGATTTCCGCAGTTTCCACAACAAGATGATGCAGATGGAGTGTCAAATCGTTTCAACAATATGTAAAAGTCATCTGAAGTATAATTGACGGTGAGTTACATTTGACATGGGCGCATTAAGGCCATAAGCCTAAAATCTCAGTGGTCCGCACTTCCCACGTCTCATCTCCACGTCGTCCACTTAATCCTAACGCTAACCTTAACCCCTAACCTCTATCCCTAACCGGCGAAGGAGATATAGACACAATCCTTTTACAAGCGTTGCGAGTGGCACTATTAAGAGCTCCCTCTATAATTTTTTAGGAGTCCTCCTCCGCCTTTCTTTGGCTCATTTACCATTGAAAAAACAACGCTACAAAGCATACAAAGCGCCCGCATAAAATCCCTTGTGCTAGTCCCCTCAGGGATCCTACATAAATCGGGATATGGAACACTCGATCCAGAGGTTTTTCGAACTAGGATAGGCCCGAGATGACATGTTTGCGTCTGGCCAATGAAGGGGGCCCATCTGTACATTTAGATGTTGTGGCTCATCCCCCGGGGCGCATGGGTGGGGGGGGACATGATGGGTATAGACATGTTCCAATCCTAAATGCATGGATATCCCATCATAATGAAAATTCCAAATACTTCCCTTGGTTGTTGTTAAGGCATGCTGAAGGATTTCATGTAATGGTACATGCCCTCGAACTGTTTTGATGTTGCATAATTGTGCGTTATGCTCCTGCTGTGCTTGGAGATGATGTTGTTGAATGAAGGATTCGGTGGTGAGAGGATCCTTCCCATACGGGGAATGCATCCTCTCACCTACTGATTTTGCGTATGTTTTTCATCATTCACCATCATCTCATGAATAATCATATAATCGTTGCTTATTATCGCCAGCTTTCACCACCCTTTGGTAAGTATTCAACAATACTTTTCTCTTGTTGTACGAGTGTAGACCTATTTTCATTTTATATGGCTGATCCAGCCTATAACGCGTATTTTTCGCGAAAAAAAATTAAATAAAATCTAATTATAGTACTTTGCATACCATTAGTGGCTAAAATTATTACTTATAGAGATAAAGAGGAAGGAAAAAAATCATACTCCCCAGGTGGATTCGAACCCGGGATGGGCATGATCTAGGGGCTAGAACTTTTTCACTCCTGCGAAGCGGGATTGTGATAGTTATATTTGAAAAAATAATGGTTAAAAGCTTTACCTCTTAAACCAACGTCAAACATTCTAATTAACACTTTTGCGTAGCGAAAAATGATTCGATTGTAAAACTGAACAATTACTCCCAATCGGTCAAATTTGGTATCATTTGAGAGAAAAGAAGTCTCGGGGTGACGTTTCCTCCCGATCATCCTAATGCTTCCGAAGACGGCTTAATCAGTTGAATCATTTGTCCTCCCCCCCCGATCTGATCCTTCCCCCCCTCTGATGCTTATCGGGACGTCACGGGGCATTTAATAAATCCTAAAATTCACTTTTTGGCTCAGATTATGCTGTTTCGTATGTTTCAGCGTTTCCAACCCTGTGAACATTCGAAGGCGTTCCATGCTATACAATGTTAAAATGTTGGGCTACAGCATAGATATCTGGGGCGTTTTGGTCTTACCACCTGGTATTTTCTCTAACGAAAGTAATTTAAAGTGGTTCCGCCAAACCCTAAGTCTTGAGCTACGCCACCTACGGGTGGTTCCGGAACATTGCGTCAAGAGAATGGATGGTACTATCACACTGACTGCATTAAATCTGTAGCTTATAGTTCCCCAGTCGTGCGTGCGCTATTACTTACGCCATCCCCCGCAGGGGGGGCAGGACCACCAAAGTTAATGCACTAAATTTAGGGGAAGGGTTTATTTTGGGTGCCTGTAGAAACATATAGGAAATATCCGCTTAAAAGTTGTTTTTTTGGGGGTGACCATGTTCTTTTTAAACCAGATATCGCCCAGTGGTGAAAATTGGCACAGAGAAGTAATTTAAGGAGGATTTATCTGGCGCTCCCATGAGCACCAACCTAGATTTTTAGTAAAAACCCTTATATTTTGAATTTCGCGCGTTTCCCAAAAATCCCAATCTAACTGCAAAAGCAATGTAAAATTTTCGCGGTGCCTACTCTCCTTCTACTACTTGTTTACAACACATCGCACCCATTCCACAAAGTACGAGCAATACTTATCGTTGTTATTTCAGCTGTATCAGAGACTGTAATTTCCATTTCCCAATTTGATGACACGGCTATTTGTTGAACAGAGTTCATTCGCAGTTGTTTCTGTGGGGCAAGGGAATGTGAGAATTCGAATTCAAAGGTTCACCCATTCCCGGCCTGAGCTACCGAAAGCAATGTTTAAATCTATGATCAATAACAACTTGCAAGAATTCTCGATACTTGGCCTAAATGATAGTAAAATAGCTTACCCGCGGCACGATATGTGTGGTGTGTGCCTGGTGTGGTGGAAGCATTGACTGGAGCCGGCTAGCCCGAGGTTGCTCACTTCATCATGACCCGTACGCTAACATAATCCCAGTTTATTTGTGTTTGTAGAGACACGGACAATGTAATTTTAGTAGTATTTAATTTCAATTTTATTTAAATCTCAGTGTGAAAAATTTCCATTTCGCCACACATCCACATGTTGTCATTGAGTTGGCAATGCGTGAACAGGCTGTGTGTGTGGTCAAGACCCCAGTCATGACAGTGGTTGCTGCCTTTGCTTACAATGACATGCACGCCTGAATTACGTCCCTTTGTTATGATAATATGTGAGGTGATAATCGATCAAGGACGTCACGTACTACCTTCGTGAGCTTGAGTACCCAGTCATCATCCAGGCCAGTGCTCCTCGGGGATCTTCTCCTTGGTGCACGACAGCATGGCGCGCGTTGCGCATTTCCATTCTTGAATGTCGGGTCTGGTAGGGACCAAACGATTACATTAACACATAATTATAATGTAATATTTTTATTAAAAAAAATGCTGTGTGAAAAGGAATGTCTTGAGACATAACTTGAAAATAGTTAAACTTTAGTTTGAATTTTCTAAAAACAGCATATACAGAACGATTCATGGAGTTTTGGTGTCTCTGTGATTTTTGTTTTTGTCACTATTGTATACTTTTTTTTGTAACTGGCACCCCATTAATGTTTATTAATATCTTGTTTCATTGCCAATTGGTATAAAATATGCATTGGTTTTTTCCATAAGAATGGATTAAAATAAATTCTTCTTCAGCTTCTGAAGTGGTTCTCTCTTTGTTATTAATTTAATGTGTTTAACGTACCACCCACCTTAGGTAGAGAGGGCCTATTACAAATATTTATATACAGCTCAACAATATTAAAAGGCCAGTTTTGCTCTTAACACATTGAATCTTTTTGTGGTCTAGTTTGTCTAAACAACACAACAGGCCCGGCACATTTCATTGAACATACAGACCTGGCCTGATCATATTATAGACAAAATATTAGCCCTGTAAAATAATATCAAGAAAAAACAACCTCAAACACAGAAATTCCTCTTGGGTTTTCCTTCCTTTATATCGTCATAAACAAGTTCAAGTTTCAATTGATTCAGCAAATGACCAAGAAAAATACGGATGAACCATTATAATATACATGTGCTAATATAAACAGGATACTGTTTTACTTACATGGTACCCTTCAATTTTGAATACTAAGGGATCCACGTTTTGTTATCATAATATCAAGAAAAACACACTTCCTCAAACAACAACAAAAATGCCTCTTGGTTGTTCCTGTTTAAATCGTCCATAAACTGTTTTTACTTACATGGTACCTTTCAAATTTTGAATACATCATTTGCGCTGATCTAACAGCATGTAAATTGGGGGTTTGCTGAAATGGTCCCCTATTTTTGTTTTCTTCCTCTTTTTTAGCAAAAATGCAAAAACACACACAAACTTGGAAAGCTAAGCCATTTTTGACACAGTTTTCTGGTTTATGAAAGTGAAACCAATCAATCACTGGATTAATTAGGCCAATTGTAACACGATGCTATAATCCCCTCTTTGTTAAGTGGTATATAAGGTGCTCATCCTTTATCTGTGCCATCAATTATTATTTCAGCTGTATAAACACGTTTTTCCATACATAACACCAACTTACGCTACTTACGCTACGTGGAAATATATTTGGAATATAACCTTGCGAATTTTTGGATTGTTATTTCGACGGACTTTGACTTACTCCAGCCTCTTGGATTTAATTTGAAATATTTCGTCGGCACGCCACCCTTTTGCGTTTTCATTTGGATTTCAATATTCCACCTACCTCCTGTTTGGATTATACTTGGATTACACCACCATTAAATAATCGTATTTACACATTCTTGGATCATACACCTAGGATCTAATATCATTATTTGGAAATATAACCTGTGGAATAATAATCTTTTTGAACGTTTTTGTATTGCTATAGTTCGATACCACACCCCAGCATCTCTGATTAAGTTCGGAATAATCTGTCAGCTCAGCACCCGTTCGCTTTTTTTGAATTAAGTGCAGTTGCACCTATCTTGGTTTGTGAATTACACCGTTCTGTGATCATATGTTGGTTACTTTTTACCTCATAACTGCGTGTGACCCTTGAAACTTGACTTAAAACTGTTGCAGTAAGATATTTGATCAATTAACTTTCGGTCTCTGGAATCTCCTAACAAGATCTGAGGATTACTCAAGCCCGTGTGAACTTTGTGGTTTTATCTAATGCACCAAACAGTTTTGTGGAAGCACAAGAAAAAGCTGCATCTGATGCTGTGGCAGACTCATCGCATCTTACTGCAAGAAGAATGTTGTGGTTCAGCTGCCGCTAATTTGGTGATTACGTACGTCACATCTCTCTGGTTAGCACAAATTGCAATGGAAAGCGAGGTTCTATCTAACTTTGTCTACTATGGACGAGTTTCAGGTCAGTCATCAGGCGTGTCGTCTGAGTACGATTTAAAGAACACTGTAAAATTTTGCTTGAGTGGCGAATCAAAACGCGAAGATGAGGTGATTCGCTATATGTTTGCAACAGGTCTGGAGTTTACGTCTACGGGGAATGGGAACGTTCAACAACATCCTGGAAGATAAACACTAGATGCACTGCAGCATTGGATGTGTTTCCTGCTCCTGTTGGTGGTTTGATCAAGTCCGTGTTTATAAGACTCACTATGGTCACGAACTTCAACCTGGCTCGCTAACGATGTCAAGAATGATCGCGATCAGATTGCTGGTAGGCTCATACAAGGGGTGAAGCACCAGGCTATCATTGATGATATCAGGGCGGGATTATGGTGGCAGCAATTGTACAACCTGTACAATCTTATTGGCAAGAGGACATGCCGACACATCATAAGAGATTATGGCCTCAACACCGATCAACGGAAACAAAAGGCTGATCAAAGTGGTACTACATGGTCGAAGAGTGTAACCCAGACGCAGCAGAAAACCCCTTTTCTGCATATAATATAAACCACAAGGAATCGTTGACATGGGCTAAAGAAGGCGATTCCTCATGGAATACAGAAGCGTCCAAGCGCAACTGATGAGAAACCTTGGGAGAAATAACGGCAAGAATGCATAGATTCAACGCACGGAACTAATGCCTATGACTTTTCTCTCACAACATTCATCGGGGCCGTACAACGCATGCGCAAAAGGGTCAGGATAGATGTGTTTGTGTTGCCCGGTCGTCTCAGCCCCGTTACTATTCGAAATGTCCCACCCCCCCTGATCCCCCGGGTTGAGTCATGTGTGAACGTTTATGAAATAAATAATTAGTAGCTTATCGAAACTGGTGGCGCTATCACCATCGATTGGAAATGTCTATGGGATTGTCACAGTGTCACCTGCTGGTCCACTTCTTAACTTGTTTGTTGAGTAGTTACCGACCCCAAGAAGGTGCTGGTGTTTAAACTATACTCTTCTCAGTATTCTGAAACAAATTCTGGTCTACGCGCGCGTACGCGTAAACCCGGAAGTGTGCGGGGAAGTGTGTGACGAACGCTTAAAAACGGGGAAAGAATCCAATACGCAATCAACATGACGCAGGCGTTGCCATTTGTTTCAGAGATTATGACGGCGAGATTATAGTTAAAACACTCTTCAGCTATTGGTGGAAACATACTATGCCAATGTCAAAAATTTATTGAATTGGCCAATGGGAAGCTTTTGTTTTATTATCTAAGGTTGAAGTACAGGTATGGAATTAGTCAGTATAAAGTTTTCAAAGTGACTGAATTTTTGCCAGGATATTATGGATAGGACCATCCAAAACATAACATCACACATGCAATATTGTTTGAAAACCCTGATAACTCTTTTTTTCATATGTAGGCCTTGTTTTATTGACCTAGCTGCATAGCCTTAACATCTAACGATTAGGTTTGTAGGTAATTATAAAAAATGGTATGCATAGTGGTTCAGATATTTTGACATTAGTAAATCAAGTCCCAATCTCATAAATCGGATTTTGCAGTAAAAACTGACTATTTAATGGCATTATTATAGGCTCTGAGCTGTTGGAATTCACCCAATCTCACTTCAATGTTGTTAACAGGTATTAATACTTATTCTTTTCTTTCTCATTTAACTGCATAAACACACAAAAAGCAAGATTTTAAAATATGTATTTTACTAGTTACGTGCTAACTTATTTATGAGTATAATCCCTGTAAGAGGTATAGGGGGCTATGTCTGATTATGCACGATCAAAAATCTTCATTCATGCTATGGAGCCAAACTCTTTGTAAAAGCCCGGGTCAAGTGGTTTGATTTATTAGGTTCAACAATAGGGGAGGTTTGGGCAAGATGTAACCATGAACAAAATTGGAAAGCTGAGTGTGATTGGATGTTGGAGAAAAAAGAACATGTCAATCAGTTTCCAGTCGATAATCAAGGACTGTGAGGGCCAGTGTTAATAATGTCCGGCCTCTAAGGTTGTGGAGGAGGCCTCGCCTGGTCTGCTTTTTGGAAGCTAGAGAAGATTTGGAAGTCCCAGATCATTCTCTTAACCTAAAACTGGATATCTTTCAATCTCTTGCCTGTCTGTACTGCTTTATGGATGTGAGAACCAGGCGGATATTACCTCAACCAGCTCGAAGCATACATCACAGTTTTGACACAAATGTTATCGTATATGATCAAGATCGCAGCAAGCCCATGTTACTAATGAGGAGTCTACGACATGACAGGTCAGAAACCTCTTTCTGCAACCATCCACCAAAGGCAACTTCGTGGCTGCCCATTGTCTTGCGAAAGCCACGAGGACGGAACTCATTCTCCCAGTGCGCTTTTTACCAACCTACGAATGGGGGAAAACGGAAACAAAAAGAGGTCGCCCACCAATTGCTCTCTCCGCGAGTACATTGCTTCGCTCTGATATCAACGAAATGTTGCGCTTACTCAAGAGAAATATCCTCACTGCCGGGAGAAAGAGGAGAAGAAAGTTTATAGGGAGACGGATTGTGACCGACCTTTGAGCCTTGAGTCGACGATGCGGCCGAAGTTAATTATACCCTTCCTCACCGCCGTCGTTAATCTTGGGTAAAATTACTCACGTGACCACCGAATCCAAAGGAGGGTATCTGCCGGGGATCTTTGCCCTTGAAGTAAAGTTCCGCAGAATCCTAAAATAATCCAGTAAGTAATCGCGCAGGGCAAATTCTCAGTTGGGTCAAACACTCCACCTCTCGAATCGCCGCGGCCAAAGGAAAATGCATCATATTTACATTTTCAGTACAACCTGAGTGGAAAATTAAAAACCACTCTAAATACCTTAGTAGCACCGTATGTCGGGACAGTGGGTAAGTTAGCGGGCAGAAATTTATGCTATATGAAGAAAAAGGGAGATTTGAAAAACTCTCAGGATATATTATACATTGTAAGACTGTAAAATTTAATTATTTTCAAAATTCTGATCATCTGTTAGAGCAAGTTATTACTGAACTGGAATGGTTAACAAATTTGAAAGAACTTAGAGAATTTTTAAAAAGGAGAGAGTTAGGTAGCGGACATGACAACACGTATTTTTGTATTTCTTAATGTGACTTGTTAAGTCATAGGCGAGAGTAGCCTGGTTTTTGAAAAACACGAATTGCGCCAAGCAGCTGGCCTTTGAAAAATTGGCCCACCCTTAGGTTTATTTGGAAAGGGGCGTGATTGATATTTAAGGATCACCAGATATGTGTGTAGGGCGGTGTGGGGGCTAGGGTTTATGATTCTTTCTTTGTAAGCTTTGCGCATAAAAGAAACAACCGCTGCTTCCCGGCAGTGATCATCAATGGCATGATCATTACGCAACTAGGCGCTCAACACGGTCTACCACTAATTCGCACCTCCCAACTCCAACAGCTCCTGCCACTTTCCTACGGTGCGCCTATTAAGACTACACGTACATTCTTTCAACTTAAGGACCTGGGAGGGAGGAAAATGGCGTGACCCCAATCAACGCTTCAAGCAGCTTCCACCATTACCTTCTGACAAAGGCAGTCGTATCCTCAAGTTATGCACAAATACATCGGTCCGAATTGAGGTATAAATACATTCAGTGTTTTTATTCTATGGGTTCTGATAGGAGGTATACGTCAGAGTGACGTTTCAATCACTGAAGGGGGAAAAATAGGACCTTATTCAGTTGAGAAAGTGATTAAACGACATTTGAAAGTGCATGTATTTTTAAATAAATGAATGAAGGAAACAATACTAGTCGTCGAATCAAACTAAATCGAACCGTTTATTATAAAGAAACAAAACTATGAATTAAATTTTTGGGGTTTATAAATACATTCGGTGTGTTTATTCTATGGTGTCTGATAGGATGAATACGTCAGAGTGGACGTTTTCACTCACTGAAAGGGGAAAATAAAAATAAAAAATAGACCTTTATTCAGTGAATTGGATGAAATTGATAAACGGAATTTGAAGTGCATGTATTTTAATAAATGAATGAAGGAAACAATACTAGTCGTCGAATCAAACCTAATATACGAAGTTTATTATAAAGAATAAAACAGGAATTTTTAAATTTAAACACCATAGCATGTTTACATAACTTTCTCATCACTTGGTCAGGTAGCATAAAAACAAAGAGTTGTCTTTGAGTTTTATCTACTTGTGGCCTAATTTTGCTTTAATGCTTTGAACCATGCAGCTGAATTTAGATTATTTCATTTATTTTGCGATATTCTGACAAGTGATTTCTGAGCCAGATTATCTGTGATGCTTCATGCCCTTCACTTTGAAGATTAATTGTTTACAATTAGCTCGATCGCGTCCAAAAATTTCTTACTGATTGTAATAATAATAATAATCAAGGTTTATTTAATCTCAAATCGTGGCCTGTAGGCCAAATATTGCTAGCGAATTACATATTAATAATTACTTCTTAGACAGCAAACAATGCAAACTTGGACGGCCAGCAGCTTAAACAGCGCCATATTTGAACATTGCATACACACTACACGAAAACACAAACGGATGGGGTAGTGCAAGCTTTCATGGTTCATTTGCCCCATTTCAAATGAACCAGGGAGAAAGTGTCATCATTTTAATGCAATATCTGTTATAACAAATCAAATCCCAAATGGAGTTCCCGGAATTAAATCGAGCATTTTTTGTCCCACTGATAGTCGATCCGAGGGCCCTTTGCTCCAGAGTTAAGCTTGCTAACCGCTGGACCACGCCACTTTCTCAATGCAAAGTAACATGCTGCATGTGAAGTGGATTCTCATGATCATATTATATGAACGAAATCGTGATGATATCGATAAAAACATCTTGATGGTTTGAAAAGTCCGTTGCATTTAAAACATATGTTGATTTATTCTCCGAGTAACAGCACTGTACAATGTCGATCACAGAATCTGGAATTCTTATAAACAAAATACATTTTTTGGTGTATTTGACTTATATCCAATGTGTTAGCAGAAAAAGTAGGAAAAAAAGACATCAAAAGTTGCACAAATGACTAATTTCTACCCCTAGACCCTACCCCCCTACAATTCGGCAATCTGAGCCAATACACCATAACATAGAAATTTTTTTCATTATGGACTAATTAAGTCCATTTTTTAATTAGTTTTTTGCAATTTGATCTCGAAAATCAGAACTGTGGTAAAGAAGTAAAATGCCTTCTATTCATAATGTATGCACATAAAAGTTGGAGGAAACAATGGAAAGATAAGAGATTCATATGGGGACTAGATTTAGAGAAAGAAGGTGCGCGCAGCGCGCGCGTGTGTGTGGTGGCATGTTAATTCTGGTGGTGGTGGTGTTAATGTGTGTGTGTGTGTGTCTGTCTGTGTGAGTATTGTGTTTACGCATGCGTGACTGTGCATATAGTGCATGCGCGTAATGTAATGTGTAGATGTTTTTGACATGGTATACATTGCAGATAAGTGATATGCCTACACATTGTGCGTCTGCAATTATGTAGCAGCCGATATAACTGCCACTCTCTCTATAGTCCTCACGATCGCCACTCTTTCCATACACTAGGACTCCGCATGTTGTTGTTCAGTCGAAAAGTATGCCTGAGAATAATTATTTTAGTCAAAATTGGCTTATTTGACTAATTAAATATTAGTCATGCCATTTATTTGGTTTTATAATCCACACAATAGTGCTAAATGTGGTTTGGAATTAAAGAAGAGCTTTTAAAAATATTTTCGGATTAAATTCATAATTGCAAATATTTCTACAGCTGGAAAAATTTGGACTTTTTGATTACAAAATTCGTCAAATGACTAATTAGCAAATTGCCAATGTGATACTTACAAAATTAATTCATCATTTTTGTGCTTGACTAACTAATTCTAGTCATGTGGCGAGGCTAAAGTCGTCTTATTAGTCAATTAATTTGTCCTTTGACAAATTAAAAGTCATCACCGATCTTAATTTGGCATTTAAAGTGTAAATTTAGAGGTAATGAAAATATTTTGTATCATGAAAACTCTTTAAAATATGGGAAGTTATCTTCCAGCATAGCAAAACATGTTTCCAGCATTGAATTACTTTTTTTAATGATCAACAGTGATTTGCATGACTAATTTTTAATTAGCAAATAGACACATTTTTTTGACTAATTAATATGTCTCCGTGGTGTTTGTGTCTGTATGCGTGTATACGGTAATCTTAGTTTGCTGTATTAAAAGAGGCTGGCCGCCATCGCCTGGGACAAGGACCATATTTTTATATGCTGAATATCTCTTGGCATATTTGAATACACAACAATGGGCGCCAGGAGCATTGGCAATATGCTTCTGTAACCGTGGAAGAAATATTCTCAGTCTAAGTCAAACACTGATCCAGGACCATATTGCCATAATATGGTCGTGGAGCATGTGCACTAAATTTTGACTTAGAATATTACGATTGCTCCAGGACCATATGGTCCTGAGCTAATCGGGCCAAAATCCATAGAAGCCTACAAAGTGGGCAATGTTCGTCCAGCAGGATAATGGCTTCTGATCATTGTCCCCCCGCCAACTTTTGTTGGCGAGGGGAACTGATAGAAATGCATCCGTCCTACGTGCGTGCGTGTGTGTGTGTGTGCGTCCCTCACGATATCTTTGGACGCAGCAAGTGTGGAAGTCCATCTCGCAACATAGATGTATCTCAAGTAGGCGGTGGTTGGGAACAAAGTGGGGCATGTGCATGGGTCAAAGGTCAATGTGGTCAAATAGGTCAATTATGGGCAAAATAGGGCTCAATCGCATAATAAACCTTTGTCACACTAATCTTTTGATTGGAGCAATTTGTGTGTCCATCTCGCACCAATAATGTCACTCAAGTAGGCTGCGGATGAGTTTCGGGGAGGTCATGTGGCTATGGTCAAAGGTCAAATGGTCAAAATAGGCAAAATGGAGTTAAATTGCTATCAACTTTATCTTTTGTGGTAGATTGATGAAACTTGTTGGGTGGGGTAACATTCGTGCGAAATTTTGAAGGTCATTTCAAGGTCATGTGGGGTCATTTATGCAATCACTATCAGTGGGTAGGAGGATGAAACTGGTGGCCATCACATCTTCCCGGTGAGATCTTAAAATTTGTGCTTCTAGTTGTTTAGCTACTGCAATGGGCGGGGATCCTTTGTGGTTCGAGAACCGCCTTGTTTGATAATTTTGTTTAAATTATTTTTGGGCATATATGACACAATTTGGTGACGCATTCCCTTAGAAATTCGGTCCACTTCACAGTTGCACACTCTGGAGTACAATACAGCAACATTAATTTTACATTTTTTTTCTGAAATGGGGGACAGACAGATAGAGAGAATAGATGAAAGAGAGACAAAGGTACATACTTTGTGTGACTTTTTTTTGGTAAAATTAGATACACAAGTAGTAAAATAAGACACACAAGTCAGGCCGGAATAATACAATACATAATAAAATAAGAGTCACACCAGTATACCTCAGCTCAGTATAAGTTGAGAAACTGATCCGCGGTTCCCACATGGTCATCCACCATTACTATATGGCGGGTGCCCATATAGCGGGACCCAATAGACCAATATTTAAGTAGATTTTTCTGGGTTTGGAAAAAATGCAATATCCCCGTGTGCAAAATTGTTGTGATAACGTTTTATAACATTATTTTTGACGTATTGGATTTATAATACCTCTGCCACAGGGTTGCAAATGAAGGTAGACGTTTCATATAAGTCCCATGGATGCAAGTGAGGTTATGCCATTCATTCCGTCAAGGCATGCCAACATCATACAGCGCATGACGGAATCAATTGTAATACCTCATTTGCATCATTGGACTTCTATATGAACGTCTACCCAAACTGGAAGATTTTCTTAACATTAGATAGTCACGAAATCTAACGTAACCTTTCGGACGTCTTTCCAGCGTTTTATTAACAACGTTAAAAACACGTCATCTGATGATGCCATTTTAACGTTTTGGTTTTAGTTTTATAATTACAGTTTTTTACTGGTGTACAACGTTTTGCCACAATTGTTATAAAATCAACGAATTGGGCTATGTGTTTGCTCAGTTAATACCCAGTAGAGTTCATGTGTTATTTTTAGTACATATTACACAGTGACAGAAAATCAACCTACATTGACCGAGATTCGAACCAGGGACATCTGTATTAGAAGACTGATGACCTACCAACCGCGTTTAACTTTACCTTTCTTGACAACAAGGGCAAACCATTGTAAACAAATTCAACAGTATGAACCCCTAAGTAAAGCCAAAGACTCATAAAAAGGCGACCTACGTCACAGATGTGAAAAAAAAATCCGAAAAGCTCCGTTTTTATTTACATTATGGCTGTTAGGATTGACGTCATTAAATAGACTTTGTATTAACATTGTATTTTGGGTTGGGTTATTATTGATTATGTGAAAAACTCACAACACAACCAATTTTGAGGTTGGTATTGTTGTATATGGTTGTTAGATTTGCATCGTAAAATAGACGTTGTTTTAACATTGAATTTTGGTTGTTATTATTGGTTATGTGAACAACCACAACACAATCAATGTTGAGGTTGGTATTTGGTTGTATTATGGTTGTTAGGATTGCGTCGTAAAATATACGTTGTTTTAACATTGTATTTTGGTTAGTTATTATTGGTTATGTGAACAACCACAATACAACCAATGTTGAGGTTGGTATTTGGTTATATTTTGGTTGTGTGACGTTGCTTTAACCAAGACCAAAATATAACCAATACAATACGTTCTATCAACGTCGGAGTTCAAATTTTGCCCACTGGGATGTGTGTGTGTGTGAAAAAAAAAAAAAAAAAAAAGGGGGGGGGGGCTCAATCAGGTCACCTAATTTTAACTGTAAAAGAAAATACACAATTTAAAATCATATAGTAAATTCATGATACAGGAGCATAAAGTTTAAAATGATAGTATGTTATGTAGTTGTAGATGTAGTTAATGTCTTGATACAAAAGAAAATACAATCAATCAATCAATCAATCAATCAATCAATCAATATACTAGTAATCAATAACCGTCTTAATTAGAGGGCAACACCCTCCCCACAAAAATAAAATAAACATATTAGCTCAAGGTACCTGGAAACTTGGTGTTACGGTCAACTTGACCAAGGCCAAAACCACCTCTGAACTACGGATTCAAATTCCTGACTAACTAGACAATACACTGTAAACTTGATTACAAATATTAAAACAAATTATTTATTTTGATCGTGTATTTACTTTAAATCACAATGGAATATCGGTTAGGTATCAATAGTCAAAGATTTATCTATAATAAAGTTGTTAATTAATGAACTACTAAACTTACTACCTGGTGTGTGCCGCGACGCGGGCTGCAGCAAGATTACTATTAAGATGCAGAACTTACAAAGACTCCTGGCGAATATTCCAGCGCCAAACTTCAATTTCCAATAGTGGGACTTGTCCGCGGACGACTTGTCCTCACTGAAGAAAACCTATTGACTCCCGAAGCTCGGAGGTCGACTAAATATGAAGTCCAAATGTGCTGCAGCTTGTTTATCCTTGGATAACTCAGAGGTCACGAAATATAAAAAAAAAAAAAAAAAAAAAAAACTGAACTACGGATTCAAATTCCTGACTAACTAGACAATACACTGTAAACTTGATTACAAATATTAAAACAAATTATTTATTTTGATCGTGTATTTACTTTAACAGGCATGAGAATCTTCAGTTTAAAAACTGAATTCAGTTTTTTTTTTTGGCCCGAATTTACGCGTTTTGATTTATTTTCAGCCCGATTTGGGGTATTTCTGCTGGATTTCACGCGTTTTTTCAGTTTTTTTTCCACTTTCAGTTTTTTTTCTGAAAGTTCATTCTCATGCCTGCTTTAAATCACAATGGAATATCGGTTAGGTATCAATAGTCAAAGATTTATCTATAATAAAGTTGTTAATTAATGAACTACTAAACTTACTACCTGGTGTGTGCCGCGACGCGGGCTGCAGCAAGATTACTATTAAGATGCAGAACTTACAAAGACTCCTGGCGAATATTCCAGCGCCAAACTTCAATTTCCAATAGTGGGACTTGTCCACGGACGACTTGTCCTCACTGAAGAAAACCTATTGACTCCCGAAGCTCGGAGGTCGACTAAATATGAAGTCCAAATGTGCTGCAGCTTGTTTATCCTTGGATAACTCAGAGGTCACGAAATATAAAACCGAAGATGGCTACTATTGGAGCTGAGACAACTATGACAATGTCCACTATATGGAATACAGTGTTTACTGTCACTGTCACTATCAACTTGGAGCAACTGGATGTCACTATATATACTTCCAGAAGGATCTAGTCCTCTCTACTATGAGTCATGTACTAAAATTAGTACATTACATCACAAATCCTGATCTTACTAGAATCCTCTCCAGTGTTCCCATATTAGAATGTTCATAGCCATCACCCATACACAGCACTGTTGACTATATGATTATGCAGCAGTGTGCCACCTATAGTTAAGTGATGTTCAGTAATACACTTTCTAGCACAATCCACTCAGTTGGGCAATCTTCTAGCTATTCTGAGCTATTCTATTTGCTTCACACACACCAGTTATGCACACAAACCAGGTATATTTTTATATTATGTTACTTAGATTAATTTACAATATTGTATGTGCTAATTTATGATTTCCACTCCCTGTTAGCAGCAAAAGTGAAACAAATTATTGCAAATTCTTGGGGCCTGTAACATTGGAAAGTGGGAAACGGAAATTCGGAAAGGGATGGAGGGATCTAGTGAAGATGGGATGAGAGAGGGGATGAGTGAGAGCGAAAGGGAAAGAGGGAGGAAGTTGAACATGTTGAATGTGTCCGATGCTCAAAGCCGATTATCGGCTGCTAACGTCAACCGGCGAGCCAAGCGAGCTGGAAAAAAATGAACGACAAACAACGTTCTATTTTTTTCAACATGATTGGATCAATTTAAAAAATGATCTTCTGTATAATCTTTGTCTAGGCACCATTTGCAGCACTAAGAATCACTTTTAAGGGATCTAGTCAGGAGTCGGTTGTCTCCTATACTTCATGTTATGGGGCCAAAATTGATTTTCAGTTTTATAGGTTCAGGAAGAATCACTTTTAACTTGTTGTGAAATTGTCAGTGTCGTATTTCCACCTGAGGGCGCCATTGAAGTTTGTACAGGGGTCAAAATGTCAAATTGGTAATACTGTTGCAAAAACCCTCACCAATGTGTTCCTTTCATCATAAGGATTCAGAAAAGGTATAGTTTGCCCTCTCTAGGATGGTTCGTTCAGGAGTTAATAGCAAAATGATCAAAGGTCAATATTTTGGTCTACAGGGGTCAGAAATTCAAAAAATGCACGGATTTCTATGAATTGGTCTCATATTGATGCTTTTACCAATTCGATTCATATTAAGAATAGTTTGCTTTTTCACTGTATGTTTTGTACATGTGATTCAAGGGTGGAGGGGTTTGGTGGACCATTGATGTATGTTTTCCTCCTTTTTCTACCAAACCTAAGTACAGGTAATAAAAACTTTAAACTTAAAAGCAATAACAGCACATTTTTTGAAGAGCGCCCCCAAATTTGATATTTTTGCACAGTTATGTTGGTAATTGTCTAGGAAACTACACCTGCGAACGAGAATGCTCAAAAATGCGTATTTATCATAAAATAAGCGATTTTGTAATTAGAATTGGGATCCCAGATTGTACTTAGCTGCAGAGCTGGAAATGCTAAATTTATGTCCGTCGATGATGAAATCCGCCACCTCCTCAAGAAAATGACATCTAACATGACTTGCCTGAACCAATAAAACAACTAATGGATGAGCGTAGACACGTACATGGCGCTATTTCAATTATCGACCTGTTTCTGTTCTTCCCTGTTTTTCTAAAATTCTCGAAAGACTAGTATTTAACAGATGTATGGAATATATTGATAAAAACAAAATATTGAATGAGAAACAATTTGGATTTAGATCAAACCATTCAACATATATGGCAATCATTGAATTAGTTGATAAAATAAGTAATAAGAAAAAAATGAAACTACGTTGGGAATATTTTTAGATTTGTCAAAAGCGTTCGACACTATTAACCATGACATATTATTGTATAAACTGGAATATTATGGTTTTCGAGGAATTGTTATTGAATGGTTTAAAAGTTACTTGGATAATAGAACACAATTTGTACGATATCAATCATGTGATTCAGTTTATCAAAATATAAAATTCGGGGTACCACAAGGTTCAATCTTAGGTCATTTGTTATTCATTCTATATGTAAATGATATTGTAAATGCCGTTTCATTGCTAGAAGTGGTCTTATTTGCTGATGATACTAACTTACTGTACTCACATCCTGATATAGCCACAAAAATTGATGTAATAAATAGTGAATTACAAGAGATTAGCGACTGGTTCAGGGCAAATACTTTCGCTATT
>JAMKCH010009326.1:0-39000 GCA_023653785.1 Ophioderma brevispina | reverse complement strand
AACCACCAACCTATGCACCAACAAACAACCAATAGAGAGTGCCCTTGTTTCTGATTAGCAACCCAATCTTTGAGGTGGAAGTGATCAATGAAACCATGCCTCCACCTGCTTTACACCGGACCCCATTCTTGTGTTCAGGTATGTATTGGTTTGATCCACCATCCTAGTGTAAGTGATCTATAACATGCACCCCCTGCTTTACATTACACCTGGACACATTCCATTCATACTAGTTTATTGTTTTTACCCGCAAAGATGGCTTGCTAATCCAAACACGGGCATCTTCTATATTAACCCGTTCGCAAACCATCCAAGTCCATTGAGAAGGACCTAAGCTCATCACCACTAACCTAACCACCGAGCACGTCAGCACGGAGGCCCACTCTAGTTTGCTTGTTGCTGGTCCGTGAGTACTTTTCTTGACCGGATTAACCCAATCCCCCACCCAATTCATTTTATTGTGTAACTTATTTTAGGATTGGGATCGGTTCTGCAAAGAAATCACAATAATGGTGGGGGGGGCCAACCCAACCCGGAAAATATGGAAAAGCCTGTGGTATTTCATTACTCCACAGCGGCAATAGTGGTGAGGATCGTAGATCAGAATTGACTTAAAACCAAATTTGGCCAATAACCCATAATCGGAATAGATCTTCAGCTCCGATAATGGTTGATTACCGATTATCATGGCTATGATCCATGCTTTACTTGTGGGTAGCAAATGTGATGAATCAAGCTTGGATCTGCAGCTCACATGCATCAGGTGGTGTCCAGCCAAAGTTCCTTGACAGTGGTTCTGTGGGTGGATTTTGTCAAAGGTGGTAACCTTTCCTCCTAAAAATATGGACTTTTTGCCCATGGGGAATTTGGCAAAGTTGACCTTCTTGCATCAAAATTGCAACCTTTTTTTAAAAACACAACAACATCACAACCTATATTTCTTGTTTCGTTACACTCGCATTTTTAAAACTTTGGGGGTGGGGAGGCGGAATGCCCCGCATGTCTCCCTTGGCAACCAGAAACAGGTGACTGAACCTATCTACCCCTCTCTATTTGTCTGCTTATATTTTGCAGGACAATAGAATTCTTAAAATTGTGAACTAATAATTCGTTGACAACAAGGCCATATTTGCAAAAATTTAAGATATTTATTAAAATGCTTCTTCTCCAACCATAAATGCATTGATAATTGATAGTCAACAAAGTTTGCTTCATCATGATCTGGGAAGGGATCATATTTGTGCAGTTAAGATGTTTTTTGAGTTCACAAGTGGCAAAGAATGTCCTGGAGTCCTCCTTGTTCTTAGAGTTAGCACACACCAGATACCCTCACAAGTGCAAAGTTGTTAAGTTGGCAGTATGCCTCTCGAGTAAACAAAACAAATAGGTCAGTGCAGACTTATTAATGAAGTATTACGAGGCAAATTTCTAGGCAAAGACCTTGATCACTGCCTTTATGGTTATTAATCTACCTAGTAGTAGGGGGCGTAGTGCACAGATTATTATGTAAGTTGTGCAAATCTGGATAAAATTGTGAATTTTGAGTACACAAGTACTTATGCGTTGATAATCAAAAAAAATTGATGGGAATGGAAGGAAATTGCCACACCCCTCCTTCATGGCCCACCCTTCAGGTTGGATTTCAAGGTTACACAGGGGTAAAAGTTTTAAAATGTTCGTAATTGTCTTGTTGAAAACCAAACTATGTGTTTGTATGGGTGCAAGGATCCCAAAAGGTTTATAGTTTGATATAGCTAGGCTTATGGTTTTTGGAATTAGGGGTTAAACAACTGTACAAATGGTGATGGAATTTGAAAAGGTCTATAGTTTTGGGTTTGTACAGGGGTCAAAAATTATATATAGGAATAGGCATAGTTAAGTGTTGGTTATAACCAAAATGCCGAATATAAGTCAAAGTATGGCCGCTATTGGATTGTCTTGCCCTGTGACCCTATTTTGTTGATAACGTGAAAAACAAAGCAAACAGAGGCCAAAACTATTCCTTATTTACTCATTACCTAAGGGAGGAAACATTTGCACCACGGATTACTGATCAAAGCAACTTTTAACTTTGCCCATTGTACACACCAAATTAAACTTTCTCACCCACTTTTTACAGTTTTTACTCCTTAATCTCCGGAACGTAAGCCTAGATGTATCAACTATACCTTTTGGACTCCTGTAACCAGACAAAGGAATCAATTGTGTGCTTTCAACACAATACGTCCCGCAAAATTTGACACTACTTTTGACCCATGTATAACCTTGAAATCCAAGATGGGGACTTAAGGGGGGGGGTTGGCAGTTGCTTCCATCCAGTTTATGGGTTATTACCAATGTCTCTAAGTCTGTGTGACAAAAAAATCACAAATTTTATCTGAGAAGGCACACTCTTTCACCACCAGTCCCCTGTAGGCTGCTATCCTGGTCTAGCATAAACATTTCGCCTCAAGCTATAACTTCAGACAAATATTCTATCTCTGTTACATACCAGTGTATATACCATTCTTTAGAAGCTTTTAGAATTCTCAAAATAATCACAACTGTGATCAGACTTATCACTGTGGTAGTATCATATACCTCTCTACTGTAGTATTGGCCAGTGGGACTTCTCACCAGCCCGTCATCCCGCTAAATAGAGATGGAATGTTCTAGCAATATCCAGATCTAAAGATTCCAAATGTTTTATGGACAACTTTATCCTTACAAACTCTATTTACCCTTTTGAAAATATGACTTTCTAAGTCTTCTAGCACATTCTGCATATTAGTAATGCAAATCTATCAAAAAATGTCAATTCTTCAAACTGAGAGGTATACGTGGATACAATGACTACCTCAGCATTTGGAATTTCGCGACCGCACCACCCCCGGGTATTTGTTGGCACTTTTCAAACACCACGGAGCGGACCCCTGCCTTGTAATTACGGGGAAAGTGTTCCTAGATCTAAAAACACAAAATACCGCTACCTCCTTTTTTTGCGATGATCGTCAGGTTGTTAGTCATTTTTCCTCTAGGGACGTAACGGATATACCCACAAATGTTAAAATGTTGTGACACTTTGTCTAATTAGCACCCCTCTATCAATGTTACCATTCAAGCCTGACTCCAACCAATGCTTTGTGTCTTATCAGTGGGATACAAGTAGAGAGACTAGGCTTATTATCAAAGCATCTAACAACGAACTGTTTTTGTCCAAGATTGTAGCGTACTCGGCCTATAGAGGTCTTCCTTTCGGATTAGCGGCCATCTTGCCGGGAATGGCAAAGTCCATTCAAAATTTTTGGAGACTTTCTAAATCTAAAGAACGAAATGCATGTTGGATATGTATGCATAAAAGTATGGGTCACACTTTGAATAGCACAAGTACTTTGAGGTATTAAATTGATATGAATGACGAATACTACGGGAACTAACACCTTTTGTTATAGGTTATGCATGAGTGAGGTGAAAGACATCTATTGTGAAACTATATACGACTCACCAATAGACCGTACTCAATATGACGTCAGCCACCAGACATGTTGGTGGAAAAGATGCATACATTCCATGACTACAATACATTAAGCTGTCAATCGATCCATGTTTAGCGATTGCACAGGGATCATTGACAGGTGAATGTATTGTAGTACTGCTGGAATGCGTCTATCTTGTCCACCAACATGGCTGGCTATTGAATACGGTCTATAGGGACACAAATACTATATTAAGCTCATTTTACACATCAACAAATAAAGGACTAAACACTCTTGGTGCTTTGACTCTGAGTTACATTTTTATAGTTAAAGCCTTCTGTTTATCAATCCGAGATAATTGCCAATTAATACGCATGGTACTGCACCAAATACATAAACCATAACAATTTCCATGATTATTAACGAGATGATGCTTCATTTTCAGTTCATTTTCGTGTATGGCTTGGTGGACTATGTCCCTGCTTACGTAATGGACTACCAATTCCCACCATGGGCAGAAGGTGTAGGATGGGCACTGGTTCTTATGTCAATAGTTCCCTTCTTATTGTATACTATATATTACTTGTGCGCACAGGACGGGTCGTTTCTTGAGGTGAGTTTATTATATGAAAGTGGTCACCATCATCATCGTAATTGGTCAGATCACTGAAATAATAAAAGAAAGTCTAATAATACTTAGTACTAGTACTGATACTACTATTATAATATGAATGATGATGACGGGACAAAGACGGCGGTAGTATAAGTAGGGAGTCGTTACCATTATTCTTTCGGGCGGATTATCTCAAATGTATTTCTTAGGATGAGTCGACTTTATATACGAAAAGTCTCCCTTTACTCTAAGAAAGAGTCCCCTTCAAAATATAAATAAAGTTTATGTTTATTATGGTATACGTCGGTGTCAGTCTCTCCGCATTGTATGGCTAAAATTTTGGTTAGAATTTTTAAGTCTCTCCGCAAAATTGACATAGTATCTGAACCCAAAGTCCGAAAGACACCAAATCTTCTGAAAGCCTGTTTATCCCTGTAAACAACCAAAGCAAACATTCAAGCAAAAATAACATTTAACCTTTCAAAAAAAAAACTTTCCTGAATGTAAGGTTTAAGGTTTTTATTGACTCACACTGTATAGGTCCTATCATGCATTCTCGAAAAAAAGCAAGACATTAAAAAAACAAATGATTGGGCCTACACTAGGAAAACAATGGAGAATTCGTTTGATCAAAGTATTAAAGTGATTTATTGGTATGAATATATCGGCACATATATAATGAAATATCCCTAAATAAAACGTACCAGATGTTTTTCATGGCCATTGGAGTATTCCTTGCGAAAAAAAAATCCAGATTTATTCCGACAAATGTACACAACTGTACAGCAATCATGGAAGCGAAAATATATCACGTGACTTCATCAAGTTTGCCACAAGCCTCATCCTTGTGAACTTCGTTGAGCACACAAAGGATAGGAGCGAAGTTCGTTTAGAAATTTTTATTGCAAAAAAACTACACTTTTTAAAACCTCAGTGATTTGAGAAAAAATGTAAAGAGGGGTGTTTTAGATATCATTTTGTGATTAACAAAGGTTTTAGTTGGCCTAAACACTAACAATCCATGAAAACGTGGACATATTTTAAAAGGGGTCGCGTAATATTTATAGTTTTATCGCAGTCGCACTGTAAGCACTGATCTCTATACAATGGATTGGCTACACAACAGTAATTGTATATTAGATGAATGAAGCAACGGGCGGACATTTTGGTCTACTCCAGAGACACCTGTTTAACAGAAGTTGTATCCCGGGTGCACGTTTTAGAGACATGCCATTTCTTGATTCTGTAGTCTGTTATGTCGCTTACCCACATTTCAATGGGAACAAATTTTGTATAAATGACCGGCTCTTAAGAGAGTTGTGGAGTGCCAAATCGTGTGAAACGTATTTCAATACGGAATAAACCCCAAACTCGTTCTAACATCGTCCCCGGTGGGCTCACCCAACCGGCACCACTGACCGCATGATCGTTACCAAGCTTTGCCAAAAACGCGGACAAATATGGCACGCCATGGTGGTTAATGACAATGGTTCCCCATCGTATGGTGGTTCTATCCCATTGGATATGTATTTGTGATACATGATTGGACGCAAAAACTGTATTACAACAGGGGTTCACATCTATGTTCGCTCTCGCGTGCCATATTTGTCCGCGATTTTGGTAACGATCATTACGGTCAAAAAAAAAAAAAAAAAAAAACAAATTCATTCCCATTGAAAAATGTGTTTCACACGATTTGGCAGTCCTCTATGGTGTAACCACCTGCTTGGGCTCTTTTTGGATGACCAATATGGCCGTCAGTGCCTCAATTACGAAGCCCAGGTTACCAATCCATTGTATAGATCAGTGTTCGAAACCCACTAATGCGCGGTTCAGCAATCTACGCACTTTTCAATGTACCGAGTAGCGCTTCTTTGTATGATGAAGAGTTTCCTAATTTTATTTTAAAAACTATATTTCTCAAGAATCCCAGGCTCATTTTATAAAAATTAGGCACAAATGTATGCCATTTTTGATATTTCAATGTTAAAAGTAAACGCGATAGTCTTTCATACAGGCCAGAACTTGACTAATCACCGATCATCTTTCAATTGGTGTGAAAGACTAAACATGGCTTGTGGCAAAACGATAGCGTAAATAATAAACATGGCGGCTTTTATAGTTAAATCGTCTACTGCTTCGAAAGTTAAGCATGAAAATGGTGTTTTCTTCGCAAGGAATACTCCAATGACCATGAAAACCACCTGGTACGTCATATTTAGGGATATTTCATTATATATGTGCCGATAGATTCATACCAACAAATCCCTTTAATTCATTTGACCAAAGACGAACTTGATTTCTGAATGAAAGAAATCACAACAGTTTGGACGAAACAGCCAACACTTTGGACGAATAAGAGGGACCAAAGACAATATTCATTGACCTTATCTTGAAAAATAAATGATATTGACGAAGTTCGTACTACCAAAGGCATGGCGATTTTTCCAGGACGAATTTGAGTGCTCCTTACACGAATTTACATTTTAAAATGTTTGGAAATAAGTGAAAAATCGTATAGTCCAAGTAGTAGTCATCATATTATTACCGTGTCATTTACAGTTTAAAAACACCTTGAAGATAATATAACATGGCATTGATTTGTAACGTCAGATATTCCCATCATGATAACAACTTTGAAATAAAATACCAGGCTAACGTTTTGACAAAACCAATATGTTTTACTTTTTCTGCAACGTTTAGCGTGTAAAAATCGGCATAACACCGCTACCGGAGTGGGGACCAGCCAAGAACAAACATCGTATAGAAGCTGGATATTCGCCCATCCCTGGCTGGGGTAAAATACTAGGCAGCCAAAAAACAAAAGACGAGTATTGGCACACCAACCAAGGATTTTATGATGTGGAACTTGCTGATAAGATGACGTTTACAACGGTTACGAACTCAGGCACTAATACCGAAGATTTAATCATACTCAATAATAAAATACTCCAAACGTACTATTAGTGCATAGAATTTAGGTAAAACAACTGTTTTATGTTTTCCACACTTCAAAATTGCATTGGCCTTAATTAAGAGATTATTTCTTACATTATTTATTTCCTTGAAAGACGTACTTTACTTGTTTAATGATAATTATTTAAAAAAAAATAAAATCCAAATTTTATTTAAATTATCATCTATTTAAGATTTATAAAGAATATGCGGTCTGATGCATGATGTAAAGCTATGTTATTGACAATGTATCAAAAAACGAACAAAAACAAAAATGACACTAGTCTGTACCTACATTCATAATATTATGCATCGAGAATTACGAGGGTTTGGGCCAAGAAATAGTGCGCCCTCAAGATTTTTCAAAATTGATATCTTGCATGGTTGTAAAGCTTTTATATACATTAGCCCTCACCTGAAATGATTAAGACCAAATCAGCACCCTTATGGGTAAACAGACCGATTTTAAAATAAAATGACCCCAGCGACTTTTGTTCAGCAGACGACGGAAATGGCGTTTAGAACAAGAAAACACATGCCGGAGTTGATTCCAACGGCATGCATGCTGTTTGAGCGGTCTGTAAACTTTTGTGGTTTTAATATCAAGGAGTGCGAGTCTATGATATTCATAGATACATTTATTGATTAAAGTTACGGCAAACTTAAAGTTGGCCTACAAAATATATTGATGTCTTTAGCCTCTTATTAATGTTCCTATCTGTTTTTGGGTATGTTATTTTTATTTGTAAAATATATCTCTATTCTTTCAATGGCCTAGACTATCATTTGCGAACAAATTGAAATTTCATATTTTGTGAAAATGTGCCAGTGCCGCTTTAAATCTTAAATACAACTGTTATATTACCCTCAAAATTTTGATTAAAATATTATTTTCTCAATTTTATTTGAGAAAAAGATTTCTCACAGGAAAAGTACTTGTTTATGATGAAAAGGAGAGCAGGGAATTCCCCAGTGTTGTTTGTACAAGGTGCACCTGTTAGATTGCACAATAGGGGAAGTGGGGAATTCCCCAAGATGTAAACTTAGAAACTGGGTCAACTTGTTTATACTTTCAGATCAAAACATTGCATGATCTGGGAAATTCCCCATATAGTTATATATGTGAAGTGATGTAATTCAGATGATGTAATTTATGTGAATTCCAATTGGTCAGCTAGTGCAAGGTTATGTTTATGCATGATTCTGTGGTAATATCTATTTTTAGACTTGGGAACTTTGTGAAATCAGTATATAATAGAGATTTGAAGTCTCGGGACCAGCAGCAGTTATAATCAAGAGCTATAACAGTATAGTTATAGCTAGTTTTAATCTACAATAATGGTAGATTTATGTTTCAAATAGTGCCAGGATTTATTATATTTTCAATTCCACGTGAACAGTGTGCTATAATTATTCTATTGTCGTATTTGAAGCCGAAAGTGCTGGGAATCAAAATAGGATTCCAAATTGTGGACAGATGGAAATCGTGGTGATTATCCTGGACTGATATACTGTGGAATATTAGTGTCGTCGAGGGACTTACTTAACCTTGTCGTCTTGAGCTGCTGGACAAAGTTAACTTCAGGACTGAGAGGATTCCCATGGAATATATTACCTGAGGAGTTTTATGTGAACTTATGTGCTGTCATTTTGGAGTCTTCACTGTGAGGACATATCATCGTTGAACTGCAATGCCTTTTTTGGACATTAAGTATCAATCACATAAATTGTGTGTAATTTTACTATATAATGTTGTTTTGGACATACCAAATTCTTGAACCAATTACAAATCATTAAAATCTGTTATATTATATAAAATTCAGATCACTTGTGCACAAGGCTCGTTTATTTGCGTTTGAAAGTATTTCTGACCTTAGACGTCCACGATACGTCATAACACAACCAGTATAAATCATCTGGCCAATTGAATTCAAATCACTTAAATTATAATAGCCTCCATTTTGTGAATAAAAATATTATTTTGTTTCTCAATTTTACTTAAGATTTCTCACAGGAAAAGTACTTGTTTACTATAAAAAGGAGAAAGTGGAATTCCCCTAGTGCTATGTTGAGATATGCACCTGATGTTTACAACTAGAGAGGTTAATGGGAATACCCCAAGATGTAAACTTAGAAAATGAGTCAACTTGTTTATGCATTGAGATCAAAACAGATTGCAAAATTCGGGAATTTCCCATGATGTTATTTGTGTAAGATGGTGGCAATGCAGATGATGTCATTTATGTGAGACCCCATTGGTCAGCTAGTGCAAGGTTAATGATTATGCATGATGCTGCGTATTGGGAACTTTGTGAAATCGGCTTACTGTATTTTGCGAAACGAAACAGAACTCCCATTGGATTACACGCTTTATTCCGTTATGCACGGTATGCATGCATAACGGAATAAAGTGTGTAATCGAATGGGAGTTCTGTTTCGTTTCGTTTCGCAAAATACTGTAAGCCTGTGAAATCCTTATATAAGGAGAGATTGGAGAGGTTAGATTTGCCAGTAGTAACCAGGAACTATACAGTGTAGTTATAGCTAGTTTTAATCTACAATAATGGTAGATTTGTGCTTTACATAGTGTCAGGATTTATAATATTTTGGAAACCACGGGAGCGTGAAAGCTGAACTGTCTGCTGTCGTCTTTAAGCCAAAAGAACTTCAGTTTTGGAATCAAAACGGAATTCCAGTTTATGGTCCTAAATGAGGACAATAGCGGCAGACTGATGGTGGTAGAATACCTGGATTGTATTGCAGAATATTAGTGTCGTCGAGGGAAACCCCGTCGTCTTGAACTGCTGGACAAAATTACCTTCAAAATTACCTTCAAGACTTAGAAGATTCCCATGGATTTTGTTACCCTTGGAATATTGTTGCATGCTGTCATTTGGAGTCTTCGCTGTGAGGACATATCATCGTTGAACTTCAACGCTTCTTTTAACTCTGGACATTAGTGGACACTAACAAGCATAATATAAATAACATTTTTAAGTGTAATACATGTAATATTGTTTTGGACATACCAAACTCTTGAACCAATCTGAATAAAATCATTAAATGTGTTACATTTTAAAATTCAGATCACTTGTGCTCAAGGCTCATTTGTTTGTGTTTAAAGGGTATTTATGACCTTTGATGTCCATGAGACATCATAACACTTATTAATGTCCCCCATAAAGAATGACTGGTTGACCGGCCCCAAAGCTAAATGAAAGGATCAACTTCGATAAAGACAAGGGGTGATTGTGAAATAGATTTGATGTTGAAAGGACATCATATCAAACATTAGCACTTTTAATGTAAAACAATTACCAAGCAGGAAGAACAAAAGTGTAAAAGAGGTAGTAGAAACAGTGGAGTAGTAAGCAAGGGGGGGGGGGGGGCACGTGCCCCGGGCGCCACCTCAGCGGGGGCGTTGATTTGAATGCGTTGGAAAAAAAAAACTGTCATAGGCATTAACTGAGAGCCCTACGAAGGTACTTAAACTTGATAAAACTCGAGAGCTTCGGGGGGCGTCGCCCCTGGGACCCCCGCAGGGGCAAGTATAGATCATGTGACTCATGATATGACGGAGCTTTCACAATGCTATCAAAAACATGGTAACAATCGCGAGGCTTCCGGGGCAGGGGCTCCGACCCTGGACCTCCTCCAGGTGCAGTATTATAGTCATCTGCTTGATACTGACTTCGAGGATAATGAGATAGAATATCTGAGACTATCTGAAGGCAATCAAACAGTAAAACCCGAGAACTTCGGAGGCTTCGCCCCATGGAGACCCATCTAGGGCAAGAAAAGATCATTGGCTACATGATGAGATAATATGAGCTCTCTGAAGGCTTCAAACATGCTAAAACCGACAGCTTCCGGGACTCCGCCCCCTGGGGGGGGGGGGGAACCTCGTAAGGGGCTTGCGTTGAGAACCACATTCGGACCTAAGGCGAGCCCTTGGATCCCACCAGGGTTTTGCTCACACTATGCGCTGGGCGGGGGGGGGGGGGGGGGGGCGACCGCCGCCACTTAACTAACCATAGTGCCCCGGGCGCACATCCACTACTACGCCACTGGCGTAGATCATTCATCTGAATTTCCTGCAAGAGAGTCAGGAACCCACAAGCTTGTCACAGAGTTTTCGGCGATTAAACAGCAATTAATGCCACGTTTGAGTGAGTGGTTGTGACTTTTTGGTCACAAAGAGCACTAAGGGCCGTACCTATTTACCTGGTCGCAGCTAGCTGGGGATCCTCTTCAGCTTCAGCCAGGCCTTCCCCAGCACAACTGTTAGCTAGCCTTTGTTATTTGCAATGACAAATATACTTATTACATACAATAATTATGATATGTACTATCATGGCACTAAATGTTCATTTTTGATTGTTAATCCACTCAAAATATTCTACTATGAACACAGCGCTGTCATATTAGCATGATTAAAATGGAGGAAAGCTGGGAAAAGGTGCTCCAATTGTTAGCCCAGCTTTCCCCAGCCTTGCCCCAAGCCAAGCTGCAACCATGTAAATATGTATGGGCCCTAAAAGGACGGTCACGGCATTTAAGATCAGTGGACAACTCATGGTCATTACACTAAGCGGCAACTCGAAACAATAATATCTATGCTACAGCCCTGCAACACAGATTCAATGAACCCGATTTAGTTGTACCAGCACGCAACTTGCTATCATTGGGGAGCGACTTCAAAACCCAACCTGGACCACTTCAGGGACGTACCACAAAGCAAGTAACAAGAAAGGTTACCTCTGACAGGACTTCTTGACAGCAATACGCATGACCTTTATGGCTTTATAGGTTTCAACTAGTTGTTTAAATAATTTTCCCCCTTTTGATTGTTGTGTCACATTGCCCTGTTTTTAATAAGACTTCTAGAGCAACGTATTCTATAGCTGCAAACAATTTTTCAAAACCACCCTTTGCAGGATCCGGACAAACCGGTATCCCTCCGGGTAACCGACCACAACTTGACTTGATTCTAGCAAGAAAAGCATGGCAAAAAGCTAGAACAAAACTGCAGAGTCATTGCTCCTTTCATAATTGTGACATGCAAACGCATACAAGCTACAGCTTGATTTGTCAAATCAAGGTTCCAGGGAAAGTTATATGAGCTTTTAGTTCCTGCCTCCAGAGAGATGGCACTCAAAAGCTTTCCGATGAAGTTTCATCTCACTTAACACAGTGCAGCGGTATCGTGCGCTAGGAAACCTTGGAAGAGGGCCGCCCTACTAGATGCTCTAAAACCAGAGTTGAAGCAGCTGAAGCATATTTTGATGACTCATATGTAAATGAGCTTGAAGAATATCTCAAGACAAAAATTAATAATATTGAACAAGCTCATACATCCAGGAGGCAGAGTGAATCATGTTTTGAGAGATCACCCATAATCAAGATTAAGGATGCAACTCTTAAAGAATGTCTTGAAACCTGATATAATCACTTCTAAGGACTTCTTAGAAGAACTGACCATTGGCCTGTAAATCTTAATTCTCTTTTCTAGAACTTAAGGTTTTTGATCAGTTACCAATAGCTACTAGCACTATAATCAATGTCGCACTGCAAAAGGTTTCAAACAGCTCAGTAGTTCAAAAACACCTGGACCTGACCACATCCAGTCTTTCATATGGAATTAGAAGCATGATCTGTTTCCAGAGCAATCCTTGAGTTCTGCAGTGAAAGGTCGACTGGGTAATCACCCCAAAGGCATTTTCCATCTCATGCATCATTCTGCACCCAATGAAGGCGATCTCCAGACAGCTGGAGACTATAATGGCATTTTCCTATAGCTATTGCTACAAAGGTCTCAAACACTCCTTCTCAACCATATAAACTACCACCTTAATCCCATTCATTTGAAGAAACCAAAATGGATTCAATAGATCTACCTACAAACAGATCTTGCATTTCGAAGAATCATCGAAGAAATTGTCTCCAGAAAAGATCTCATAGCTTTGTATACTTCTCATGGCCTTTTAATAGTGTGAACCGAAGGCAATGATGCCATGCATTCCACGTAATTACGGTATCCTTCCCGAGATCGTATTGCTATTAGTTGTATGACACCCAGACAAGTTTTTGGGAAAAGCATATATGGTCCACCTGAGGGCTTCACTGAGGAATCTTCAAGGCGACACACGTGCTTTCTTGTTATTTATTATTGTCGCCTACGTATTGCTTCCAGTCAACGATTAACCTTGAATGGCACGGTCCACAATTGGCAGAAAATCAACAAGCACTTGACCGATTTAGATGCTTGCGCTGTGCATTGACGCGAACTGTTATCATCTTCCCAAGATCTACCCATTCATTGAAAGAGTCAGCCGCTAAAGTACGACTCATATTGAATGCTAACAAGACAGAAGTTTTGATTTCGCAAAGAAGAGGTAATCTTCCAAGCATCCATGCATGAAAATGGGTCAACTATAGAAATTTTGAAAAAATATCTGGCGTCCTATGCACTTGATAGGCAAAAAGCTCCTTGCCAAATGCACGAATTACCTGCAAAAAGATTGATCATATGGAAGTCTAATGTCACCAGCGCAACTAAGATTGCCTTCTCCAGGCCTGTGTGGAAAACATCTTTCTTTTCTTGGCTGGTGCGAAACCTGGGACTATAAAGAAGGTCCAAGACCAGTTATTTAACACATACAACAGGCTAACTCACCAAGTACAAACAATCCCTAGAAAAACGTCAGATCTATGGTGATATATCTCTTATCTGTACACTTGTGGCATTAGAGAGCTCATTTCTAACATTGCTTTTGTGCCTAGACCAGCTCAGACATTCTCCTCTGTGAAGACTTCCATGTCCCGGCTAGCATACACTAACCTACCCCGATATCATTTGCAGAGACAATGTTGTGGCAGGAGGATTAGTCCTCCGGACTCATAGAGTCCACCTGCCGGTAAGGAATTAGGCACCAAATCAGTTTGAACTTCTTCACGCAACATTTAGTTTCACACGCTTTATAATTCCGTTGGTCATCTATGGAGCTTGGATATGGCTCCAGGGACTACAGATCTCCCTTTTACCACCCAGGGTGGGGCAGTCTCAAGACACGGAGGGGGTATCACATCCTTGTCCAAAGATCCCTAAAACTGGTGTTTTTTCGGATCATGCACTGTTAACTACGTACGTAACGTGAAAAGGGTCTAAAAATCACCAGAAAATCGAAGAAAAGGTTTATTTCCTAAATGAGGACTTACGCAATTAGGGTTCCATATTCATTTCAGCATTAAAAAAAATTAAAAAGTCTGTTCGTAGAAGTCAGTAATCCTTCAAACCTGGCCTTTCATCAAATCCCTGAATTTCCAAAATCGGTAAGAAATCATACACACATTATTGTTTTAGTGCAGGCCTGATCGTCGCTAGCAATATTGTTTTATACATTTACGCATGAAACGGATAAATTTTAGCAATTAAAACTCATAATTTATTTAAATGTCAGTCAATTCTGGGATTATGATTTTTTTTAAATAACATTGGGACTTAATTTGGGTGCATTGGGTGCGCGGATTGGGCAATTTTCAGCGCGGTTTGGCAGGAAAACTGCCGATAGGGAAAAATGCCGATTTATCTTTGAGTTGCAATGCGCAAACCAGTACGGAAAATAAATAAAGTTTTTTTTAAACGCGGATTCTCCACGATCCTAGAGACCCATAGAAAATGTCTTGAAAACTAAATACCTTCGAGGTTTCCGCGACCCATCCCCTGCCGCTTCATATAGGCCTATACAGCAACTCATGAACACTTCACGATTGTTAGGTTCAAATAAAACATTTATTTACTATAAACTACGTGAATGCTTTACCTTTTTCAGACGCACGTCGATCATGGTCGTATCTATATATATTTATTAAAATTTCTCTCAAATTTGCATGAGAAAATGTTTCGGAAAGCAGACATTGCTATAGGGTTCTGCGCTTCACACACGAAGGGGACACCCCCTCCCGCTCCACTATGAATTGTCTGTGACACTTTACATATGATTATTAAAATCAACACAAAATCTAATTCATCAAATCTGTTTTTACTTTATAGCCCATATTCATACCTATATTTTGCTATAGTGAACCACTTGTAAATTTCAAATTGTTTCTTTCAAATTCGCATGAAAAACATGCTTTTGGAAAGTGAACATTGCAAGGGACACCCGTACACATCCTTGCGCCCCCCACCCATTACGTAGCGCCATGGCCACTTCGCGGCCATGTAATGTCGTCGACTTCTCTCGACTAGTCATGCCCCCATCCTGATGAGAATTTTTTGATACGGGATACGCCCCTGGCTCAAAACGCATTTCCCTGGTTGAATACTTTTCCTCATATATTTCCTGGCTGAAAAACTAACTTTCTCCAGATATTTTCTGATTTACACCAAGGTCAGACCCCGGGCTCAGACACGCCTTTCTTACTATGTGGTGTGCAAAAATACACTGAAGGTAGTAATATTTTGTTTCTGGGCTTTTACTTATAAAGGGGTAATAATTGCATCAATTACTTGCTTAGGGTATCGGAGAAAGACAAATACTTGGGTAGCTAATTGCATTACTGACACTTGTTTAGGGGTGTAAATTTCAGCAGGTACTTGTTTAGGGTAGCTAATTGTGCTACTGATACGTGTTTAGGGGTTAAAATTCAAGCTTCGAAAATACGTATTTAGGGTGCTTTTTGAGAATGCTTGGACACGGATGATACCCCCTTGTTAATGACAAGTGGCCCCCGGGCTTTTACACCTGCCCAGTTTTCTTTGAATGAAGAGGGAACAGCAATGCGGGATAAAGACATTTAGCAAAGAAATGTGTCACAGATCTTGATTCTTGATGGGGGAGGAGCAGAATTGATTCCAAAACGTAATAACAAACACAGGTACATAGTGTTTTTTCCTTTCGTTATCTTGACCTTTACAATATTAACGATGGATATAGTTGATGCCATAATAGTTCCAACACATTAGAATAGACATTTTAAAATTTCAGTTGAGGTACAGTAAACAAAGTGAACTTTTGTAGTTGGCTCTTTGCCTTTCAAGACGATCCCCTTTGTGAAGCAATGAAGTGATTGCCTGCACAGATGTGAAACTGTTATTCCCTATTTCTGGTTCTGGTTAAGTACAGTTCAATACCCCAGGTGGGGACAGCCTGGGTGGGGAAAAATGAACGGGTTCATATGTGTGGTGGGCGCATTTTTTTTTTGAAGTTATTTATACAGTTCACTTATTTGAGCTTTGAAAATAGCTGGGTCAGATATTTGTATCGTAGACTCTGAAGAGCATTCCAATCATTCTCGGCTTGTGGAAAGAATGGATGTTTGTAGACATCTTTTGATGGTTGCAGTGGAATAAAAGCTTTGCTGTGGAGATTCCTGGTGAAGCGTGTTACCGGTAGTTCGAGGTTACTCTAACTGGGCACTCCATATTGGGAAGTCGTTTCCGGGGCTCGGCCCCGGGCTATGACTTGTCAAGCTATGTTACCGGGTGCAGTAAGTTTTGGACTGGGATGGCTAAGTGACCTCCATAGGTTTTCTGGAACAAGGAGACCGGGCAGTCCAGTTCAGGCAACATGGCGGTGACACTGCTACGACTGTCATAGTTGTTCTTGACGAAACGAGCTGCCCTGCACTGAACAGCTTCAAGCTGGAAATTTGATCCACAGTATAAGGTCCATGATATATTTCAACTAATCTTTCTAAAAGTGTTGCCCGACTTCCATATCAGTGAAAATCTATAAAATTACCCTAATCGTGGTTAATTAATAAGCTTTATAGCTACAGCTTATAACCACATTATGTGTTTTGGTGGAACTACTTTTATATTTGTACTTGGGAATATACCCAAATTGTTGACATTATGTTTGTTGTATGAGTCACTGCATTAATGTTGCTATTATTCAAATTGAGTTTTTGCAGAATTATTCTTGCTATATATATAGTCTTGATTTTTTAATTGTGAGACTTCATGCATATTGTCGAAGGTATGGTTTTTATTTAGAGCATTGATAAAGAAATTTAAATAACTGAAGATATAGTAGAGTAGATATATTAGTAAGTGAAAATGTTTTGTTATTGCAGATAAAAGCTTCAAACTTTGGTATAAGTAATTTTAAAACAAGGCGAACTCGGATTTACGCGATGCGTAAAATATGTCCCCGCCGAATGTCACGATCACTAACATGCGATAAATGCAACTACAATGTATGTCTACAATATGAACAATATGAAGGAAGGAATTTTGTATATCCGATATACCGTTTTAGCGACACAGCAATTATGCATATTTAATTAGCTAATTTGCATACCTGAGCCGCACATATCACACACTTTCAAATGGCAAAGATGCGCACCATGATATGCTTTCATGCAGCGAAGGAATTTTGTGTATCCGATGCACCGTTTCAAAGATATAGCGATTACGCCAATTTTTGCATATTAATTAGCTCATTTGCATACGTAATTCGCCCAAAATCCAATCAGGTCGGGAACTCTTCAACCCACTTCCTTCCACCAAGTTACATCATTATATGCCTTACAGAACTCCAGATAACTTGTATACAAGCTTTCTTAAATTAAATTCTCAATTTTCTTAAATTATGCAAATTAGATACTTAATTAGCATATTTTACGCCCCAAATCTAATCAGGTCGAGAACTCATCAACTCGCTTCTTTCCACCAAGTTACATCATCGTAGCCCTTATGGAACTCCAGAGAAATCATACACAATACATGGCCAAATGTTGACATTTTCTGTGCAGTATTGACCTTTTTCCCCTACCCCCTGACAGACCCAGGGGATGATCCTGGGGGAATGAATTACATGGTTAGTAAGGGGGTTTCCCCTCCTACAATATACCAAAGTTGGCTACTCTAGCTCATCCAGAAAAAAGTTATGCCCAAATGTTCCAGGGTTAACATTTTTGTCACGGACATGCAGACATACATACGGACGGACCACGGACATACGGACGGAGCCCATTGTATAGTCCCCTCCCGAATTTCGTTCGGCGGGGACAATAAATTAAAATTCATGATCCCCTTTTAAATTAAGCCAGTTAATTTTATTGATGATCATCACAGTTGTCCTTGGTGCAGGAGGTGCAAGAATTTGCCAGATTTATATGGAATTCAATGTCTTTCCCCATAAGACTTATTTTGATGCTTTTGTCACTACATTCAATTAAGCCACTCTCAGCGATTCACTAAAAAAATGTCAAAATATTTATAATTTGCAGGAATAGCTTAAAAGTGAAGGATAAGTTTGTAGAATTCCCATAAGCTATATTTTGCAACTGAAAAAATACAGAAAAGGAAGAAAACAGCAGTGTTCAAAGATACCAATCTCCATTCAGATGTGTTGTAGTAAGTGTCCGTACGGACAGTAATGACTAACAATTTGTTCTTTATTAGGTTGCTTGCAGACTCGCACTGTAAGGTATGTTAGGATAGCTGTACTGTTACAGACATGCAAAAATATGATTTGTGATGATTTTATAGTTTTCTGATTTAGCAAATCACTGATAGTGCCTGTTAAATAAACCGACACCACTTTGAATTTAAGAGGCAGCGGCGCTCAATAAGTCACGCTCTGCCTGAAGTCACTCCATTCAGATTCACACGCATACATCAATTTTCCCGACGGGGGTCTAGCGATTACACAAACTCTCTGTGAGCGATGTGTAAATTGAAATGCCAACACCCTGTTGTCCGTTTCAGAACCGTTAAAATTTAACAAAGCAGTCACAGGTTATTCCACTCGCATACTCTAATAAATATGGACGATCAGCAATGTAAGTACTCTGTAGAAATCACAAAACCGAATGGACAGTATGTGGGCTAAGAGTTTAGGGTTCTAAGCGATATTCTTGGCCACAGGTGAAAATTTGGCTAGACCCATGTTTATGGCATGTCCCCATATGTTATTGATTAAGTAACCCCCCTTTTTGGCCACAAAGGTCACATAAGGTTACCAAGGTCACAAAGATTACCAAGGTCACCAACTTGTGGGACACTACCAAAAGATCATTGTATATGAAAATCAATCGACATATGTGGATACACCAAGCAATTTTATAATTCTGACCTTTTTCGGCAACAAATGAGGGATCCCATGTTGCACCTAGATTCAAGTTTGGTTCCAATTGAACTTCATCAAACTTTTTCATATCAGTCAATTTTACATTTTCAGCCTATTTTACAACTTCCTCACATGACCTTTGACCTTGGCATGTGACCTTTGACCTCATCAAAAAATGAGGGATCCCATGTGCACCTATGATTCAAGTTTGGTTCCAATTGAACTTCAACTTTTCATTATGAGGTCAATTTTACATTTTCAGCCTATTTTACAACTTCCTCACATGACCTTTGACCTTGGCATGTGACCTTTGACCTCATCACAAGTGGGGGATGCCATGTTGCACCTGTGACCCAAGTTTGGTTTAATCCATCAAGTATGGGGCTATACAATGCAAATGTTAACCCTTTTTCACAACAGACATCAACAACAGACATCATCAACAACAGACTACCAACAAACAGTGGACAAAAGTGATCCCTATGTGTCTTCCTGCCTTAGGGCAGGCGACACAAAAAAGATGTTAAAATACAGGTCAATTAAGCTATATTATTTTCACAGATTTTAAACAAGTGTGTCCACCTCTGAAAAAGTGCGTCCATGATGCAAAAACGCACACTAAAGTGAACCCTCAATCACTCTAATGACCTCTAGTGATCCTGGTGCATGTATGTGAAAAAGTGGCAATTTTATGTTTAGGGTTAACATTTTATCACAGATGGACACACAGACATACCACACTACCAAAGCAATCCCTATGTGTTCTCTTCCAGATGACACAAAGAGGAAAATAATGAGTTTGTATGATGATCCAACACTTGGACTAATAGATTTGTCCATAAAATTATGGGATGAGGGGCATTCAAATATGAAATGAATACGGGTGTAAAGCTGGCGCTTCCAAATGCAAGGTCATTCGGTGCCCGGATTCGGTGACAAAGGACGTGCCAAGAATGGGGTCCTATTGTAGAGAAAACAGCCAAAATTCCCCCAAATTGGTGGTTTTCAGTGACAAATTTGTTTAAATTTGTCTAAAAGATGGGGTCTTTGGTTGAATTTTTGCAATTTTTTTCAATGGTATTTGGGTGGAAATTGTCATTCCCCCACCAACAAAAAAAGTTGTCTGTGGGTGAAAGTGGTAAAAATCTAAAAAATATGGTGTCTTTAGAAAACAAAAAAAAACAAAAAAAAAAAAAAATAGCAATGCTGCAAATGGGGTCTTAACAGCCTCAAAAATTGGAGTGCACTCCCCATGACAGAATCGCCCACAGGAATGTACAACATACTGAAAATGAGGTTATCTTATTCAAAAAAATTCCTAATAGGCCATGTCACAGACGAATTGTACGAAAAGCACATTTAAAACAGCAAAGTCTTTTAATTTTTACCCCCACTTAGTGCATAGAAAAACACATTATTTGGTGGTACAGTACGATTTTTCTATTACATTTACACAATTACATATTAGGCACTGGTGAATTTCATCAACAGAAATTATCCTTTGTGATCGTGTTGAATCAACAACAACAAAACTCAACATAAATATTATTGAATTTTAACTACAACTCTACTGTCAGAACAGTGCATTTGGGGATGAGTTTCACATTCAAAGTCCGGGCATTTGTTCCAAAACTCAGTTGTAAATCTACTTGCATACTATGTCATGCCTGAGTGACCAATTTGTCCCAAGCACTGTGTAATGGTATGAAAGGTCTGTTAGTAACACATACGCATGAGTTAGTATACATGTAGGTTATGCAGGAGTTTGGGGAACGGACCCCGGGTTGGTAGATTCCTCTGATTGTGACATTAGTTGTATTAGTTATTTACACAGGTTCAAATAAGAATAAAATATCTACTATACTCTGTAAACCTAAAAAGTACAAAGTAAATTAATCGATGCGCTGCGTAGCATTATCGCTGCCTTACTACCAAACGTGCTTAGGCAGTCCAATAAATCCATGAAGTCGCGCGCGATTTAAGACACAGCGCATGTGCACGAACAAAACAAATCTCTTACACTGATACACAAAATACTGTCGTATAAGTGTTTTTCGAACATATCAGGCATTCCTTGTGAGACCTGTGGTGGAGGTTATTGATTACTTTGTACTTCTAGGTTTATGGAGTATAGAATTATTTGGTATTCATCATAACATTGCAAAACATTAAATAATACATTGAAAAATTTGATAATTTTTGTTTCCAAAAATAACATCAATAGACCTTTGAACAGATTAATTTACAAGACGGCCGGATTGGGAATGGATGGTGATCCCCTTAATTGACCCCCTGATGTGACTGGACCTCTGACCCATGTAACTTCACCAATATGTCACAAATGTCATTAAATGTATTTTTATGTGTTAACAACTTTACAAGGATCAATATTATTGAGTTTCACTCAATCCCAGCATGTCTCATGGATATGAACCTTTTCACCCCTATAACGTGACCCCTGGGTCACAGATGGGGTCAACTGTACTTGTTCTGTATTTATGATGCCACAAGGATTATTCCTGACAAATTTCAGCTCAATTGGAGCTTGTTTGTAGATTTTGACCTTTTACCATTGACCTTTGACCTTTGGGGTCGAGACTATCATAGACTTCTTTTACCATTAATGTTACATCACTGCAGCAATAACAGGCTTTATCTGTCTTTCATAGGCTGAGATATAGCCAATTTGGTCTTATTTTTATCATTTTTTGGCAAAATTGACCATTTGACCAACTTAATGACCTTTGACCCCGATAGGAAACCAACCTCATATACACTGCAAAAATGCATGTTCCAATTTAAATTTAAAAAATCTATTATGCTTTGTTCTGGAGAAAAAATTCTTGAAGTTATTTAGCCTAAAACCGGAAATGACCTTAAATGACCTTTGACCTCCGAAAATAAAAATACCTTGCATACATCAGTAACACGCAGGCATATCTGAAGTTATGTCATTACCTATTGTTACATTTTGAAATAAATAACATTTGGAAATTTTGGTTCGACCGGAAGTTTTCCCTTAAGGAACTTGACCCATGCGGGGGGGAGCACAACGTTTGTGAAGGGTCTCAGATGCTTCATATGTATGAGTCCGTGACCATGCAACGTTGATATAGCAGATAGCTATTTTGAGATTTTTTGAAGATTTTTCACATAAGAACGGAAGTGACACCTAAGACCACCCGATTGACATCTCGACCCATAATTTTGTGAAGGGTCTCAGCTGCTCTATGCATGAGCAGGCACCGTGCATTGTAATCGGTAGGCGCTGAAAATTTTTAAAGGAAAATGACACTTTGACCCATGTGACCTCAGATGGCCCAGACAGGGGTCAAAGTCATATGACATAAAGGGGATGCATCAGCCGTCATCGGGTGGGAGTCTGGTCAGATACGTCAAATAATGACTGATCTAGACGCAGTTGAAATGTTGACAGAAGAAAGAAGAAGAACGCCATTCAAAACAGAACAATACGGCCTGAAGGCCGTCTTGTAAAAATCAAGCGTTTTACTATTAACCTCCTGAAGTTTACCACTTTTGCTTATAGTATCTCTGATTGCTTTATTCTGTGATGGACATGATATCATTAACTTCTGATTAACCAATCAAACATACACTTACATAACTGTATAGACCTTTAAAGGGAATAATGGCATGAAAAATTGACATAATGAAAAGGACCCTTACTGAAATCACTTCCATGATAGGCCAATAGTATTATTTTTAAAACCTGTGACATTTTTGGTACAAGCTGTTTTTTCAGAATAGGTCCAGGAAAGGTAAGAATCACTGATAAAAAGTCCCCAAAATTCCCTGTGGCATTCTTCAAAATCCAGATGGCGGCCACAATGGCCGCCATTTTTGCATTTGTTCAAATTTCCAAACCATAACAAGATAAACAAAAATAAGGTATCCAAACATTGTTTTGAGTAAATAAAGATTACATATAAAACACTATCAAGGTGATTTAACCTTTGCAAGAATCTAAAATCCACAAATCGACCCAAATTTTGCTGCCTTTCTGATCCGTATGTGGATAATATGAAGTGGTCAATTTTAGATAAATTAGGCCACAGGGAATCATACGATTTGGTTGATACTTCAAACTACCCAGACTAAACTTAAATAGCTAAAACTGCAAGTTGTTTCGTAACAAATTATTCCAGCTATGCAATATTACATATATCCCTTAAATTCTAAAGTTCATGCATCTGGCTCATAAAGGTGTGGACTGTTTTCAACCATTACCGAGGGATGTGATGTAGATTTCCCCTTATGTTGAAAATATATGAAGATTCAATTGGTAAACTGTAAAAATGTAATAAGAGTGGAGGTGAAGTCAGCGCTAGTTTAAGTTGATCGAGAAACTCAATCTGCAGATTGCATATGCTTCGCTTGCTATCTGGAGATTGAGTGGTAACGCACTTTTTTTCGTGCGTGTTTGCGTTCAACATTTTTTTATACTCCTTGCTGTTTTGTCCCCTGTTTGTGCTCAATGGTCAGTAGTTTTTTACTGTAAGCATACCTGTAGATAGTGGTTGACTATATACTTGTGTTGGCATCTTCTTGGCAGTCGATCCCGGTTTTTGTGCAAAACTTGGGCTACTTCTATTGAGAAGTCTGGGTCGCTTGGTGTTGTGATTATAAACTAATGGCGTGTATACCATTGGTATACCATAATCTCTTGGACTTTGTTGTTTTTCAACATATGCAATATGTGGGATGTCGATTTATCGCACATGGGAAATAATTCTTAAACAACGTCAAGGAAAATTTGGAATGTCGCCCTCATTTTATACGTTTATGTGTTTTGGCAGTGAATACAGCAACTGGGTAGGTAATTACCCACCAAATTACATTATTTGAAAGGGTCAATAACAGGGCATCCAAAAAAAACGGAACCAAAAATAACGAAGGTTGCTAAAAACCCTTTTAGCACAAATGAATGGTCCCCAATGTTATTTCATCAATCGAAGAAGGGTCAACACAGGTCAACTCAAGGTGTTTAAATTTGAAGTTCTAATATGAATTAACCCAATTTTTGTGGGATTAAAATACTGGGAATGAAAATATGAGGGGGCTAACCGCTTATAAAGAAAGTGTACATTTTACGGGATTATTGGAGCAGCAAACAGAATGACAAACCGCCCAAAGTGTGATACCAAAAAATCTAAAAATTTTGTTTTTTTAAAAGAAAAATGCCAGATGCGATTGGAAGTGTCACAATCGTGTTGATGTGCTGATCACCAAACAGAATGCTACAATTTCAATAAATTCAGCCAGTATGAAGGAAGTAATGTCCAAGAAGCCAATAAGTAAGTTGTACAATGGTAGTATACAAAATAACAACATTTGTTTGGCGTTTAGCCGGGAATTCAGCTCAGGGAGCGTTTTAGGTCTGTTAATTCAAATTATGTTTTGTGATGAGCCATGTTGCTCGGAGCGCCCATTCTACACTACATACCTTCTAACAGTAAATGGAACCCCATTTACGGTTAGATAATTCGAACAAGTATTAAGATGCAATTTGAAAAGAAAACGATCATGAAATGCTTAAAAAAACAAGGAGGAAGAATAAAATAAGTTGTTGTATTCATATGAGTGTGGATCATGTGGATTATATATTTTAAATACCGCAACTTGAAAGAGAGTAATGAGGATGAAGAGAATACAATTTGAGCAGTTGTTTTGTCGCCGCTATATGAGTGAGCGCTAGTGTAAGGTTTCAATTTTGAAAAGAGAACATGGGGCATGGAATGCTCAAAAAAACAGGAGTAATGTATAAAATAAGTTGTTATATTCATAATATTGTGATCAATAAGTGCGGTTTATTTTATACTAAATACAGCAACTTGAAAGAGAGTATGAGTGGAGAGAAATAAAATTGGGCAGTGTTTTGTGCTAATATTAATGTTATTATAAATTAATATATGGTGAAGCATCAATATAGAGTGTGATTATTAGTGATGGTGATCTCCAGTACTATAAAATACGGTAAAAAAGCGATGAGATATATTTTAAGAGGAAAGAGAATAATAATGAAATTGTATCAGTTTGGCTGATCTAGTCGATGCTCAAAAAATGCAGAAAGACGTGTCTATAATAAGCACAAGTTGAGAACGTAAACTTCCACGTAAAAAGAATGCAGTACTAAGTAAAGTTGTGAGGAAAGAGTTAATGTCGATTATTTAAAAAGTAGAAAATTGGTAGAATATTATGTTGAATTGAAGTTAAACAGCACTTAATAATAAATAATACTATTTCAATAGGCCCATCTAAAAGGAGCGAGTGTAAATAGTACCAAGATCATTACCATATCGTAAGACACTGACATGGGACGTTGGACTAAATTAAGATCAATTATGGGCCAATGAGAGCGCAGTGTGCTCGCTCGTTCATGGAAGTCCAAAACACAGTGGACGATTCGTCTCACTGTCCAGGTTGATCAGGCCGGGACTCCTCCCGGGGACCTAGGACCTATAGGCCTCAAAGTCATCTTATGATGTAGGCAGTGGCCCATGGCTCTCCACAATCGCCGCCCGGTGAAGCCCCACATCGATCATGCGCTTTGTACGGCCAATGCATATCTGATCTGCTGAGTCGACCCATTGCCCTCCCACAGCCCCGGGCTTACAAGTTGCAATGTCTACAAACTGCTTTAAGTCCATGGCAGAGGACGTCCACTTCTGAGATCATCTGTCTAGGTCAATCGTCAGTATAGAGACAGGGACAACCGCGACTGCAGCATCAAGGAGCTGGACAGCAAAGCAATTCTGTGAAACTCTCTGATCCCCGAAGGGTGTTGGTGGCGGGACTAAGCCACCAGGTTCATCACACCTCTGGCAAGCTTGATCATCTGAAAGTTCCTCCTAAGGTTTGCAGGAGGCTATGCAGATAGGAAACTGGAAGGTATTCTAATAGGCCGTCACCAAAAGGCCAACCACTAACAAGTCTAATCATTAGAAGGACATCAATCCTGTGTGAGTGCACACCGTGACTCGACAGGTGCAGGGCACTCACAAGCGGGCATGCCAAAGCAACAGCCGGTGTATGCAAAGCGCTGAAAGACGACCCCACCAGCACCCCACGCGAGCCCCTGAGGAGACCAACAGGAGCCGCGGTTTGTAGTGGCTGCCTTGGAAAGTAAGGCTGTGGTCCATCATGACGCCAAAACACCCTGGTGCCAGGCCATGTGGCAGCCCATCTGAATGCAATCTAGAGCGATGTTAAGTTTTTTTACGCACCGGATTGACAAGGTGAAAAAACGGGAACTGACGGCTCTGGGCCGGCCGAGTTTCAAGCACATGGTGGAATAATTGACCCACAGTGATCAGGCCCTTCTGCAGTACTCCTCTAAGGCCCAAGAACCAGCAGCCAATCCAAGTGATGATGCTTTGGGCAGGAGCATTGCAACAATCTCCCTTTGGCCACATCTGAGACGCAAATGTGAAAGACTGGGCGCGGGACAGAACCATGACGGCACCGCCCCGAAGTCGGGGCCCTCCACTGCACTGCCCACCTGATGCCTCCAGGATGAAAGATCCAGAACCTGGCCAAGGCCGACATCAGGGAAGACCCTGAGCAGCCTGAGCGACCTTGATGTCCAGACTTTTATAGTTCCAAAAATATATAAAATATTGTTTAAACGGTCATTTGGCCGCCATCTTGGATTCGGAAATGCCACCAGGGGAATTGCGGGGACTTTTTGTGTCAGTGAATACACATATTTTCCACACCTTATACTGACATGTCAGCTTTTACCAAAACTGTCCACCTATTTGGCTATGATTTAATCTACTAATACTTACTGCCTATTAAAAAACAGTAAAAACCGGAAGATTTCCAGTGGGGGGTGGGCAGTTTGTGGCAATTTCTGGGAACAGCAAGCAAGGTGATGTTTTCTGGAATAACAGAAAAGCAAGGTGTTCAATCCCTGCCAGACTTACGTGTATCTGGCATGTTTTGCAACACATTTCAAAAGAATTCAGACTGGGTATTCACATTGTACTTAGAGGCTTGTAGTAAGATATTGCTCTGGCCAAGGGAAACAGATCGATAGCGCCTAATAATAGCAATGGTTTGTGAGCAGATGACTACATGCTTTCCAAGTTTGGTAACTAGTTTGCAGTAATTCATCATCCTTGTTCCAGACATTGCCACAAATCGGTCCCCCCACACTCTTCTGTTTTTACAGAATGTAACAATCCAAATTGTTTTCAACTCGTGGAAGTGTTTTCAGTAGGGGTCCTATTGAATCATGTCAATTTTTTGTTCAGGCATTAATGGCCCTTTAACCATCCGTTGGTCTCTGATAGGCAAATTAAGCCCTCTGAACAAATAGCACTGCAGAATTGTGCACTGCTATATCCATGTTAACCACAAATGAACCCAGATGAACTTTGACCCACATGTGTTTAGGTAGTTCCAAAGCTCCACTCCTTCATTTCTCTAATCATCATGGGTTGACATCTTTTGCACATATATCAGGATGGATTCTGGACATCCATACCCTTCTCTTTTCAGTCCCCTTTTGAAAACACTTTTGGTGGGGACAGTGCCCAGGATGTATATAGGGTTCAGAGGTAACCTTGGGGTTCTACCTTCCCATAAGCATGGTCATAATATTCTAGGGCTAAGATTTACAGTTAGAGCTAGGCTTTTGGATTAGTGATATGGATTAGCGTTAGATCATATTATATTTTTAATGCTTACATGATGGTAACAACAAAACTAGGAACAATTATTCAATTCTAGAAACTGGTCAATAAAGCTGTAATTATTCACAAGAGACCACCAGTGACTCTTTTAAAGAATCTGTTTTCAAGCTAAACATGAGGTATTTTTATCATATGAACATATTTTACAGTTTGACCTTTTGACCTCACCACCTGTAGGTCAGAGAGGATCATCAACGATATTATTTGATCATGTGAGAGCAACAAGGTCGTATGTGCAATAGTTGCCATTTGTCAGAAATTCACACAAAACATACTATTATGCCAAGTCTTTGGTCAGTGGCTCTTGAAATGGTTCTTCAGGCGACTCGCATCAATTTCTTGTTTTTTATCAATTTGTGAGTGAGGCCCTCTGTTGGTAAAGCTGTAACAAGTTAGAGGCTCCTGATTGGCTGACTGTACAACTAAGCCCCGCCTCCCTGTGTATTCCTATGGAACTTTCCGATTTGTTTACAAAAAGAGATTTTTTCTAGAAAACGAACTATCAGCCAATCAAATAATTTGAACCATCAGCTTCAGCAGATTTTTATCTATTCATTGGTATCAACTTTGCCCTGAGTGACAGCTCAGAGCTGGATCAACAAGTGACAGAAGTTGGCAGTGGCTGTGAAAAAGGTAATGTCTCATATATTACTTCTAATATTTTAAATTCCGAAGTAATTTGTATTTAATTAACTAAACCACAGAATAATATGATTATTTATGATGAGTTTGACACCAAAATCAGCTTAATTAACACACTAGAAGTCGTAGAAAAAATCTAAGTTACGCGACTTCTCAATTCTGAATTTTGCTTCGTGTGCATGTACTCCTGTGCAAACCTATGCAGACTTGCACAACGTGTTTTGATACGTGACGAGCATTATACAACATCGCTTTTCGCTTCTGCAGCAGGGGTCAGGGACACTGATCTTTATACAATGGATTGGCTACACAACAGTAATTGTATATTAGATGAATGGAGCAACGGGCGGAGATCTTGGTCTACCGAACACAATAGCATTCCAGAGACACCTGTTTAACAGAAGTTGTATCCCAGGTGCACGTTTTAGAGACATGCCATTCCATACGCGCAAATACAATGGACTCACTGAATTGGCTTGATTCTGTAGTCTGTCATGGCGCTTATCCACATTTCAATGGGAACAAATTTTGTATAAATGACCCGCTCTTAACCACCGGCTTGGGATCTTTTGGGATGACCTATATGGCTGTCAGTGCCTTAATTACGAAAGCTCAGGTTTCAAATCCATGTATAGAGGTGATCAGTGGTCGGGGAGGTCGAGTATTGGCTTTCAGCTGCCTTGCCGGCTCCAATACTAGAAAGAGGGCATAGGCATATTTTGGACTTGTGAAAGCGAGGTGGACTGTCGCCTGAAGAAAGAACCATTTCAAGAGCTACCGACTTAAAAGCTAAATGAGTTATCCTAATAGGTTCTGTAACAGATGTATCACATGGCAAGATATTGCACTTACGACCTTGTGCACTCCTTCCTATGGAACTGTTGGCCTGAAATTATGTCCAGGGGATATGGTCAGGACCTATGTCCTGCGAGCATAATAATCTGGAGAAAATTATCTAAGTCATATTAAAATGCACATGCATCAGGAACATATGCAAATTATGCTCCTGGAACATAGTGCATTCAAAATATGCCCCAGGGACGCATAGTGCATGCTCCGGAGCATATTGACTAAAATATTTCTCTAGTTGAATAGAAGCATTGCACCGCTGACAATTACAAAGGCTCAATCCTATTTTTGACCCTTTGACCCAAAAACCATAGATTCCACCAGAGAGACACCAGTGCACTCTTAACCAAATCAATTTTTAAGCATGAGGTATTTTTATCCTTTCACATATTTGTGATGCGATCTGGGAAAAAACCCGCCACATGGTGGGAAAATTTATATTTTGGTTTTACTATCACTGCAGAGTTTGAAATATTAAGTTCCATAATAGTGCTTGGCCAGATAGGTTGGTCGGTACCATCAGAGTGGCAAGCGAGTGTTGGTATCAACTAAGAAACATCATCTATAAATTAAATTTGCATGATAGACATTCCAAAGTTAGATAGCTTAAGCCTGCTAATTTGCATAAACAAATGGCCGCCATTGAAAATTGCTACATAACTAGTTGTAGCCAATGTGTTCTTTTAAAGGGAATTCTTTTAGTGGAATAAATGCTAAACCTGAGGTGTTTGACAATGGACAAACCACCGAACTCAAATCCATAATTTTAAATTAAAAAACTTAATCTGCATAAATCCAAAATGGCACCATTTTCATAAATTTGAGCTAATTGACTTTAACAGTCAATGTTCAAGGTTATAACATGGATGAACAAGCACTTTTAAAGTTTGCAATTAAACTCTTGTACTAATAAAACTATAACATGTCTTTATACAAGACTTCGAGGTGACAACCTAAGCATGCTAATTTGCATAAGAAAAATGGCCGCCTTTGAAATTTTGTCAATAATTATTCCGGCATATCCTGTCTTGTAGAAGACATTCGTTAAGTTGAACATATGACTAACACAAGGTGTTTGATAATGGACAACCACCAGAAACTCAAATCCAGGCATTTTTTGAATTAAACCTTTAATTTGCAGAAAATCCAAAATGCGCCATTTTCGTAAAATTTTGAGCAATTGACTCTTGAACCAGTCATTGGTCAAGGGATCACATGGATGAATCTTATAACACTTAAGTTTCCAATTACACTATGCCACTATTATATAATAATGGGGACAACTTGAGAATGCTAATTTGCAAAAAAATTTGGCTGCCATTGAAAATTGCGCCTTAACTAGTTGCGGACATATCCTGACTCATAGGAGAAATATTTAGTACAAAACTCCCCACAAAACTGCCAAATGAGTGTTGATTTAAACACACCAAAATGAATTATAGCCATCCATTTTAATAAATCTAATTTGCAATCCTAAATGTCGCCATGTTGCCATATTAGCATTTGTACTTGCGTTGCTTTTGAATTGTAGCCACTTTGAATCCTGGGCATTTAAGTGTAATGTATTATATACATGATATAGGAGTTATATACATAGTTTTTAAAAGCACCCTCATTGCATATAGAATATTGAGGGGTCATCTTGTTATACAATGTGTTTCAGTAGTTATTTCAATCAATTAGGATATATGCGGAATTTTGGCCATCAACATAACATTTATTTTACCAACGCATTATACATAACTATGCACCAATTTCCCAAAGTTCTCATTACAAGTATTATGCCAATCTAGTACTCTGTATTTTGCCTCCGTTAATCTCTTCTCGTCCCCATATTCACCAGAACTGTCCAATGTAAAGACCTTACCTTTCATGTTTTCACATGTCGCTACCTTGCACAAAAATCTGATACAGGCCATCCATTAGCCATAAATAAACAGTCCTGGGCAACTTGCACACTCTTGGGCAATTATTGCAGAGTAAGAACTCTAAAACAACGCCTGCAGAAGGTTTGCCATTCATCCACTTGATGATCAAATACCATCGGGACGTACAATCCATCCATGACCATTGGGGTTTGAAGTGTCTGGAGAGGCTTATACGGCACCATATGGTTTTTGCCTCCATCTGCATGAGGGTAATAGGCAGTCCTCACCCAATTTAGAGGAGGAAGCAGGCCAGATTCAAATTTGGCTTTCTTTGCTATAAACAATTGGTACTGCAAGTTGTTCTCATATTGATGACCGTGACATAGCTACATACAACAAACATGAACTCTTTGAAGTTAGCAAAGAAGTTCATCAGCCAGTAAGCAAACACTGAGAGAGAGAGAGAGAGAGAAAGAGAGAGAGGAAGCGACTGCGAGAGAGAGAGAGGAGAGGAGAGAGGGAGGAGAGAGAAAGAGATAGATGTCACTTGTTGAGATTTGTGCATTTGGCCTCGAGTACGTACCAGCTCTAAAAAGCTCGCAAGAGAGACCGACCAAAACCCTTTTTCTGCACACACCACACTGCACCCAAGTTTGAAATTCCGTTGACTGATCCTCAGCCTGGCCTTCAACAATGGCATTAGCTGCAAATATATGTTTATGAAGTTGTATGGAACTCAAAACAAGGGTACATCAAGGCATGCCTTTCATTCAGTAATGATGTTGATTCTGTCAGCTGCCAAAGGCAATGTTATGGATAAAAAGCTCCTCAATCCCACGTTTATAAACTTCAAAAGTTCACATGTAGTGGAACTAGGTCACCAATTCAAAGACGTGAAAAATGGCCAGGCTTCCCCTGAGAAATGTCGGACCCTTCATGCAGAGAGAGGTTCCATTGTCGGATTGGTTCTGATTCCAAACCACAGGTAGTGTCTGAATGCTTCCAGGTAGCCCACGTCTGCAAAGAAAGAAAAAAAGGGAAAAAAGAACCTTAGAGCGGCGATTCTAGATCCATCTGTTGCAACATCGCAATTCAGTCCATTGGAGTCAACTCCAGGTGGAAGATGCTCATCACGTTGAATACCAATAGATGTACTTGCCTGATAACAGTCTTTATTTTCACAATTGTCAACTCTCTTAAGCTCCTTGGCGACTGATTCAAGAGGTTGGATTGGCTAAGAAGACTCTCTCTGGAATTAGGTGGGTGGCAGCTGGTCTCTGTCCCGCAAGGGTGCTTCACATTAGATACTTGACAGCTAGCTCTTGCATGCTCGCTACACTATGGGGGGGGGGGACAGATGTCTGATGGGGCATTCCTGCTAAAATATATACGTTTCGTTGGGTGGACGGAGACACTTATGGATAAGCCGGCAGGAGGTGGCACTAATGCGGTCAAGTTCATGCCAAGGGTCGATTCTTCCCATACAGGCCATGTTGCTCAAAACAATGGGCCAGACCAAGAGATGTTCCATTGTCTGTTGCTGTTCCCACAACACAGGTTCAGTTCCTGATTCGCGGCCAGGTAGCCTCCCTTCTGCAAGGAACTTAGATCGGCCAATCTGGTCTCAATCTGTGAGCATCGCCATTCAGGCCCATGGGGAGTCAGCTCCCAGGTTGTGGAAGATTCTCACCAGGTTCAATACAGTAGATGTTGTTATCCCTTAAGCTCCTTGAGACTGATTCAAGAGGTTGACTATGCTCAAGAAAATCTGTCTGGATTTAAGGTGGTTGGCAGCAGGTCTCTTATGTCAGGGACCATAGTGTGCTTCACGTTCGAACTTGGCAGCTACGCTCTTGCATTGCTCGCTACACTACTGTTGGAGCAATTCCTGCTAGGATGTATATGTTCTTCGTTGATGTTATTGCGTGCGCATACTTTACTCTTCGTCTTCTTGATGTGGGTTCTGTATTAGAGAAATAGTGATGTTCACAACCCTAGGTAGACGAGGGTTATCGCAGTGCTCCAGGGGTGTTCCAGACAAGGTTACTTTAAGCTGATATTTGGCTCCACGGTTGCATAGATGGAAAAGCACACACCCGTTTTGTCGTGGACCGGGATTTGCAACGGGTTTAGGTGGTTTCCTCGTAGTAAGTAGGAGTTCATCCAAAGGCTTTGGAGAGTCTTCTCAACAAGTGTGAAGTGTGCATCTTGTACGCTAATTCCAAGGTTCGTCGCCTAGATAAACACAACGGGGTTCCTGCACTCCTAGGTTGGTCGTTAGATGTTGAACAGGAGAGGTGGGAGCATGCTCCCTTGTGGTAATCCATTCTTGAGCATAATTCATCAGCCTCTTCGCTCCTAGCGAACAAAGAAACATCCCTGTTAGCAGTTACCAAACAGCTATATGGTGGCGTAGTCTTTCAAGAGGACTAGAGTTGGGCAAATACTTGTAAATGGAACTTTGTGAGTTGGTCAATAGTTTATGTATAATGCGGTAGTTAGATCGTTATAGATTTAACAGATTGATAGCAATGCTAATGACTGGCAAAAAATGGTAATTCATGGGCACAAAATTGAATAAAAATATTGAAATAACTACTGAAACACACTATAATAGTGCAAAGAAAGAATGGATCAATCAGAATATTTCTGTATCAAAATAAGTGGTTTAAAAACATATAAAGTGAGGTAGTAGGGTAGTAGTATTCTTTATGTCAGATATAGGCAGGCAATTTCCCATTAAACCCAAGGGAAAAGGTCCACTCTATGATTTTTTTTGTCGGGTGGTTTTAAAGGTCGTTAGAGATTAGGACATATTAATTTCAGCTTGCCATAGTTAACACTTAAACTTAAACTGCCATGATTGAAAAACCTGGCCCACCATTAAAAAACAACATAAGTGCTGAAGGGTTGGGGAACAATGGCGGTTATTTAGGATTATATGCCCAAATAAATATATGAAAATAAGGTTATTTTAAAATAGATGGCCTGAATCATTTTGATGTTTTTAATAAACACCTCATTTTAGCCGTTTTGAGCCTAAAATATTTCTTCAACGAGTCTGGAAATAGCCGAAACAGTTATGGCCATTCAATGGCGGCCATTTTGTTTATTTCAAATTTACTGGCTTAAGTTGTCACTTGGAGTCTTGATGATACAGTTTTATAGTATTATTTGAGCAATAGTGTAATTATAAGCTTTAGAGTAGTGTAAAGTTCATCCATATGAACCTGAATGCTGAAAGTCAAATTATTCTAAAAATTTACGAAAATGGCGGCCATTTTGGATTATGCAAATTAGGTTTATCAAGAATTATAGTTTGATTTCTGGTGGTTGTCCATTAGCAAACATCTCATGGTAACATTTTTTGTATACCAAAATTTTTCTTCCAACAAGACAGGTATTTGGCCTGAAACCCGTTATGGGGCAAACTTGAATGGCGGCCATTTTGTTTATGCAAATTAGCAGGCTTAAATTTAAATGCTGTACTTTTACAAACAGTGGTTGGTTACATATTCAAAAGTTATATGCAATAATTTAAACTTCCTTGCTAATTGATATCCCCAAAAGTTCACAATATCCAAAATCAGGCCAAAAGTGGTCCACATGAATTTACAGCACTTCATTAAATGTTGGCATCGCCCGATGTTAGAAGGAGGAAATAGATTGATTTATAGATTAGCTGTATATTTGCTGGAAGAATCTGCAATTTTATGAGAGTTTGTTAATACTTTGTTAATGAAATATACAGAGGGAACATGGCAGGAGTACAAAATATTTAAAATTACAAATATTTTATAGTGCCACCAGTCAAAAACTTTCTCAATTTCTCTGTTATTTTGACAGTGTGTGAACTGGTAAAATAGTTATCATTCTTATGCTTCCAGTCATATAAGCTTGCATATTTTTTCATGTTAAACCTCTATGGGGAGGGGGCAATAAGCCAGTTTCTGTATTATGGAAAGTGCACGCACCTATTCTTTGCCACATAATGCGGGTTTGTACTAAATACAACATTCGCATTCATTGACAGATTGTGTTAAATGAACTTGTGGCTGCCACGTTAATTTCCTTATTTTCGTGTCTTTTACCACATAATCATTCTAATTGAGGCAAATAATTTTTTTGCTAGTTACACGTTGTCACAAAGGTATGAAGGCCACAACAGGACACAAAACTTTTAAAAAACAATTTAGATACAGCAAAACCTTGACAGTTTTCATGGTTTGTACACGGTGATCGCGCCCCATAATATTACCAACGATGCATCATAAATCTGTGAATCAGCCGTATTCAACTATGTGTATTTGAAACTACTTCCAGGTTGGTAACTGCACGGAGAAGAACACAAATGGATTAGTCCCGTTACATTATCTAAAAATGATGTCTGCTGAATTATATAGCTCCAGTTATGAGTGATTACAGCACAGGTTCATCCTGATGATTCGCAGGCAAGACCACTTTTCTACATTTCTCCTTTAAAGGCGACTCAGAGATTTCCAGGAAAATGGCACCCTCCAATTTTTGACACAAGTCCTTTAATTCTTCATATACAGGATCCATTTTTGTCATACACATATCCTTGGTATTGTTATATTATACAAAAAAGGTTTACTGCACATCAAACAAAAAATCTGATTCATCTCAAATTTGGAATTTAGCATTTTCAGGGGACTACCTTTAGTTGTTAGTTGAGAATTTTAGTTAATACACAAAAATTATATTTGAAAATCTGGAGTCAGGCTTTCATTTAATTCTTTCAATGGCAAACACAGTGAAATAATACCAATTTAAATGTTCTGAGAGGTTTAAGAAAGTTGTAGTTGGGCTGAGGGGGTGCAGACATAATGAAATTGAACATTTCATTTTTGTTCAAGATAATTAAAAACACCATTATGAGTAGGGACAGGATAGCGCATAAAGGAAATGAATAAATTATTTCGGAATAGAAACAAACTACTATATCTGGGACAGGAAACTTTTGACGAGCGCCATACTTGCCTGGTTGTAAAAGGGGTGGAGCTATCCAGTGATATGGCGTGTGGTTGGGACCCAGCAACAGAAGATCGCTTCGGTGGCCAGTTAAATACGCAGAGAACCAGTTGGAAATGCCGCAAGTCAAAGGGTTTCTGTCCACGAGTAGAAAACACTATAATCTAATTTTATTAAAGTTCACCCGTCCCAACATGTGCATGCAAGTTTAGTGCCAACCTACAATGCCATGAGAAAAGTAAAACAGGAATAAAAACTATTTTGATTTCACTAGTATAATTATAATTTCTACACATTCATATCAACTTAATATCTGCTTTTAATATTAATTTCAAACATCAAAACAATATGGATACCGAGTGCATTTAATTTCAACATCAAAAGTAGAGGAGTATATAATACCATGAAATCTGACATCAAATTGGAAACAGAAAACAATGTGGTTAAAAAGGGATTATAATATTGGATACAAAATAAATTAACTTTTACTACACATAGCCAAATCACACAACAACAATTACATCAAAAGGGTTAGGAATTAAAGTTCGATTAAACGTCAAAATTTGGAGAAGAGAAACATTTGTTTAAACATATTTTCTCAGACACCAACAGACTGCTTCCATCATCTTCCTGAAACCAAAATAAAAGCAAATTAAAATAGAAAGGACCTTTAATATGTATCACTAAACATTCAAATTGAAAAACAATATTATAATACGATTCTGACACAAATGAAATATCTATAGTAATGTTGTACCTTACTTTAGTGACAAATATCAACAGGGCTATAAAATTTAAGTTTACCTTGTGTTATGAGCAGTGCCTCACAGGCCAAGTTGTAATTAGCTGTTTATGGAAAGAAAATTATAAAATTCCTAAAGAGCTGACGAATCGTTGCTTAAGGTGCAACGAGAGATTCTGAGACTTCCATGTAAGGTGTCATGTAGTGATTTCATATAGATTAGACCACTCAAATGATTCTTACCTTGATTTTGGTACAGGAACATGAAATGTAGGTAAAATTTTTAAAAGTAAATGAAAATCAAAAGGTGATTTTTATCATGCTTATATTTCAATAGAAAACATAGGCGAATTTGATTCCTCTTATACAAATTAGAAATTTCACCATTTTGGACCAAAGAAAAAACAGTTCTAGCTTATCCTTACAGATGGTGATATTATGATATAAAGCTTTACACGAGGGCCAAATTCGCATGTTACAGTTTTGGGACCATGTTATTTGAAATCTCTCGTTACACCTTTAAGATTATGCAGCTTTACATTAGTTAGCCCAACAGTTTAGGATGATATGAAAATCTTGACGGTGTAAGGGGATGGAAATGAACATTATGGGATCACAAGCTTAAAGCCACTCATCAAATTTTTTCTGAGGTTGTTTTCTTTAAAGGCAACACCTTCTAAGGACCCTTGGACTACTAAGAACAATCATTACTGTTGACGGTAAGTTGACTTCAATTTCTTTTCTGTGCAGTGGTTCGCAGATAGATATTACTACCTTATATCCAAATTTTCCCATATTTATTTCAACAAATGATGAATTCATTTAAGACACACCAGCTGCCAACTTTCATATTTTTAAATCACCTTTACTAAAAGTGCATTTTTTGTTTTCTTGTATAAATGCATGATCACATAGCTAACAAACACATATTATTTGTACATTTTTATGATTTCCACTATTTTAGCCAACAGCCAGCACATGTGTTAACAAGACAAACATTTCCCATTCATTTCGATGTATACTGATGATTACAACTTCTGCTTCAGAGCAATTGAAAGCAGGGTGTCTGCTGTGCATCAATGCATAATCCGTCCTACTTTTAATATGAAATAATTTTTGTATGTTTGGCCGTTAGTTTGAGCGAAGTCTTTGCTGGCCTGTTGCAAATACACTTGTACGATAAGAATAAACTAAATTACATTAATCCTTATCCATGAATTCTGCAAGAAAACAATCTACAAACACATTGTAAGGCCATTTCCTTTTTCAGTCATTCATGAAACCTAGAAGAGGATCTTCATGTGATATGTATTAGGTCACACTGTTAAAAGGCTGTCAAAGTTTGAACTAGAAACAGGTATAAAAAACAGTGTAACAATGCCTTAATTCAGGCGACATTCAATGCTCATGCAGGAATGGTAATTACTAGTCTCAGTGGCACAAGCTTAGTATTTTTGAGATAGGGGGCGGCAGTGCAGAGTGTTTTTCGCATCTAAACAACAGAAAACGGGTGGGGGGGCAGGGGGCTCCCTTAGGCCCCTTGGGGTGCGTCCAGGGGGAAAGCCCGGTGGGGGTTGCGAAACCCCCAAACATTTGGGGTTTTTGGAGTATGCTTTAAATGTATTCTGAGGGCTAAATTCTTGCACGATTTGTGTAACAAATTTACTATGTCGCACATATGACCATTTGTTGACTTTAAACCTATAACTTTGCCGGCAAGTTATGCCGACTCGGACTGGAATTACCGTATTGTTCAAAATTAGGCTACATGAACTCTAACAACCGAAGGGGTTTTCTTGTACCTTGTCCACAGCCAATGTATCCTACATGAGTGACCTTTTTCCGTCCCCAAAATACTGTGAAAGGTAAATGTAAACAGGTAAGAAAATTCCTTCATGGATGAGCGAAAGGGTCCATCCATGAGGAATTGTTTTCACCCGTTACAGCACATTAAGAGTATGGTGGAAGGAAAAAAGGCATCATGTAGGACTACTCCTGGTTTAAAACCCAGGTCATATCTAAAATTAGACTCCCTTTCAGATTACTAAGCCCCCGGACAATTCCCTCGTAAGAAATATCAGTACTTT